>PVKS010024327.1:0-31119 GCA_004027875.1 Aplodontia rufa
CATCCCATTCATTTATTCTTGATTTTACTGCTTGAGCCATGGGAGTTTTGTTAAGAAAGTGGCTGCCAACTCCTATATGCTGTAGTGTTGACCCTACTTCTTTTTCTAGTATGTTTAAAGTTGTTGGCTTAATATCCAGGTCTTTGATCCATTTAGATTTAATTTTTATGCAGGGCTAAAGATAAGGATCCAGCTTCAGCTGTCTACACATGGCTGTCCAATTTGTCCAACACCATTTGTTGAACAGGCTATCTTTCTTCCACACTATGCTTTTGCCGGGAGGGGGCTATCTTTAAGAGATGGGACCTAGTAGGTGTCCTTGAGACCTTTGAGAGAGTGCCATTGGAAGGCATCATGGGACCTCAGTCTGTCTTCTTTCCTGTTTGGCCATGTGATCTCTCCCTGTCACATGTGCTCCTGCCATCTGCCATAAGTCCTTTCTATAACTGGGAGCTGCTGGTGCTATGCCATTGAATCACAAAATCTGTGATCTGAATAAACATTTTTTATTTATAAAGTTAGCCTAACTCAGGTGTTTTGTTATAGTAATGAAATACACCTAATTCACTGACTTTGAATGAAATACTTTATTTCCACTTAGGCTCAGTTTCTGTATCTTTCAAAAGGGAATATTGTTGACCACTCAGGGTTGTTCTAGAGAATAGAGGTGATGTAAGCACTTGGTGCATGGTAGGCACTTAATAGTTACTATTACTTAGATTTATTTTATGTTGTCCTAGAGGGGAGGAGGAGGACCAAATAATGGAAGTGCCAGAAACATAGGGTCTGACTGTAGCTAACAGTTTGTGTTATTCAGTGTGAAAGATATTACTGGGTATAATAATGAGTTCCTTGCCCCTCAGCGTATTAAAGTGAGGGGATGATGTCCACCTGTCATGAGCACATTTGGAGAATTCTGAAAAATTGGACTGAAGTCAAACTAGATAATCATTGTTGTAAAATTCTTATAGTGATTCTAAGTCTTCTCATCTACCTTCAAAAGAGAATTCATCACTCCCTCTCTTCAGAAAGAACATGGAGCACTTGGAGAAATACATGCCGAAAGGTATTAAGGAATCCACAGAAACATGAGAGTTCTTCTTAAGAACAATAAAACAGACACTCGGAGTGAGGAATTAAAAATCCTCCCCAGCAGATTCCTCCTTCCATTCAGCAGTCTTTGAGTCCTCTACCACAGGGCTGTGGGTGCTCACTTCGTGATTTAGGAGTGTAAGAAAACCAATTCCCGCTGCATTTCCAGAACCAGTTCTGGTCCCAGCCTTGTTCTGGCAGGTGACCTCCCTAATCGCACAGGTACAGTAGAAGGAAGCGACAGACCACAACCCCACATTGAGGATGGACACACACAGATCCAGGCTGTCTCCACAGGGGGTGACGAAACCAGGTGGAACTAGTTTGTGGGAAGATCATCTTCAAAGCTCTGTGGGAACACTGGTCATACTGGTCTCCCCAGATCTAGATGAACCAGCGTTTACAATCCCACACAATCATGTTCTGGCCCATTTCACTTATGCCAGATAAGCGTGACCCAAGGGATCCTTTCCAGGTCCCACTGTACCCAAATCAATCCATTTAAATTTGTAATCCTTTATGTAACTTCGTGTTTGAAATTTATATTGTCTTTCGAACATTCATAGAAAGATCAACAGGAATTGGGCAAAGCAAAATATGAATTAATTTAATATTTTAACATGACTGAAACACAGATTTGAATATAGATACTTATGTCTTTTCCAAAACTAAAATGAACTAAAAGCAGAAATGTGACAGTTACTCTTTTGGATGATTTCTTTAGGAACCCTAAATGTATATAGGAGAAATTGAAGATTTTCTTACCCATCTCTGTGTAAGAATTATACTGTTGTGGTAAATTTGGTGGTTTTATAATTTTCAAAATGAGACCTTGTAGTTTCAAATTCTGTACAATAATTTCCCAATTTTATACAGTTCTTGATAGAAAGTAGCTAAGATAAGAACAATCCTACAAGAAAAGTCAGGCTTTTTCTTCACTAATCCATGGAGAGTATATGCCCCCCCCCCAAAAAAAAATTAGAAAGACACAAGATCTGTGCAAACTGCCCTGGGACGGAGAACTTCTATTTGAAGATTTTAATTGAAAGGTAGGTGTTTGCAAAATATTTACTTTGCATTCACAGTTGATTTATCAGCAAAACCCCTCATCAAGAGAAATTTGTGAACAAAGAGGTGGCTTTAGAGCAAGAGGCCAAGTTTATTTCCCAGTCCTAATTCCACTGCCCTCCAGCTGTGTGCTTTGGTCCAGTTCTCAACCTTGCTGAGTTCCCTTGCTCCTCTAGGAAACCCTCCTCCTGCAGGGCTGCTGCCATGTCCAGCAGCTTCTGTGCTGTGCAGGGTGCATGGGGTGCATGGTCAGCTTTGAGCAAAGGCAGCTATTGCTGCAGTTCTCACACCTCTAACCTCTGTGACGTTTGGGGTAATGTGGCTTGCAGCCCCTCTCTTCTAACCTCACAGATCTATCCCTCTCCAACCCGTGCAAGTTGAGCAGACAGAATAGGCAGAATCAAGACTTTTGTCCATTTATTTGTTCTTTGAAATGATACTGGTCCTCAGTCAATCCCCAGGTTTTGCATCAGTTTCACCCCCTGCCTTCTAACTCTCCTCTTTCTTTAGTGAGCTAGAAAATGTCTCTAGAGATTCGTTGTTGACCCTTCTGATAGCTCTGATTCATTTGGTGTAAACCAAATTAAAAAGCACCGTGAATACAGGACAGACTCACGCATGACCGCTGTTCTTCCGATTCATTATGCATTTGGCTTCCCTGCGCCACCTACCCCTCACACATTTTTGGCACTGCTGTTCTTATAATGGGGTTCTTATAAAAACTGAGAGCAAGGCAAATCAAAAAACGTTGAAAATTCAAAGCATGCTTCCTGCATCCCAGGCCACCTCAAGTTTAATGCAGTCTTGTTTCGCAGCATAAACGTATAGCCAGGGCGAACAGAGGTGCTATACATTATATTCATCCACATGAAAGAAAAACTGGTAAGCGCTCCACATGTAGGTGGCAGAGTTGCAGCTGAGTGTTTTCTGAGTGGTTTCATTTTTAACTATGATGGGGCAGGTGCGAGTATTTTTTCCACTGCAATTTCTTTCTGTCCTGACTACTGCAGGAGCGCCAGTGCTGCTCCGACATCAGGCTGTTTTGAAATTGGGAAAGATAATTTCTGCAGACTGCAATGCATTTTACTAGGCCTCCATTTCAAAGAGGTCAGTCTTCCTGTACCAGGTGCTTTACGTGAGCTATTTAAATCATCACAGCAACAGGATCAAATGGACGTTACTTATTGACCCCCTTTCAGAGACGAGAAAATTGAGACTCAGGTGTGCAATGAAAGTGGAGTTCGAACTCGGTCTGATTCCAAAAGCCCTCACGTACCTTTCTCAGCATGTCGCATGGACTTCTTGCTAACAAAAATCAGGTGATGATTTAATGGAATTTTGGCACCTAATTATTTTTGTATCATAAATAAAATTTTGCAGTATCACAAACTGGTTCAGAATTAAAATACATAGTGAGACCAGCTGAAGGATGAGTCTTCTTTGTTCTCTTGTGCTCAGTGGGGAAGCCAAAGTCTGCCTTCATCTCCATTCTAATTATCCAAAACCTCTTATCTGTAGTGTCACAGTTCATAATAATTAATTGTCATGCCAGAGGCATTGTGACATGCTTGATGGAGTCATGGTGTGCTATGTATACAGAGTAATTAGCAACCATTAGTGGTGGGGACAGAAAGTTCCCTGTGGTTTCATTCAAACTTTCCTTTAGTTAAAGTTATTTCTGTGTTCTTTGTGCATTAATGTAGTTTAGCAAATCAGGTTGTAGCCTAACCATTTTTATGAAGGATGGAGTAAAGTGGTGGGAAGAGAATGGGCTTGTTTTTCTTTTGTCATTATCTATGTAATGAACGTCTCTTCTAACAATTTGAATACATATTTCCTGGACCATTAGTTAGCATCATTACCTTCAAATGTAATGTTAAATATTGCTAAATTCAATTACAAACATAAACTGGCAGTAGCTGCTTGAGTAGATCAGGACATGGTGTGTAGTGATGGAAACCCAGAATGAGCACCAACCGTCCCGATTCTCCCCTGAGCTGCCACGAAGTCCACAGCACAACACAGTGAAACTGTGTCTGACAGTTGTTTTTTTTTTTTTTTTTTTTTGGTGTTGGGGATTGAACCCAGAGTTGCTTAACCACTGAGCCACATCACCAGTACTTTTTTATTTTTTATTTTGTGATAGGGTCTCACTAAGTTGCTCAGGGCCTTGCTAAATTGCTGAGGCTGGCTTTGAACTTGTGATCCTCCTGCCTCAGCCTCCCGAGTTGCTGGGATTACAGGTGTGTGCCACTGTGCCTGGCCAGTGTCTGATTTTGACCCTTTGCAAGGATTGTATCTGCCATCAACTGCTATCACCCTCTGCAGCAAAGAATATTAAAATAACCTGGGTTTAAAGGTTCCAAAGGATTATACCAATTATTAAATTTTGAAAACACATAAAGCAAGTACACAGTGGCCAAGCTTTTGAGGTCTTTCTTAAGGAGTTGAAAGAACATGAAACCAACTAAAAATAGACGTGTACATCAATGTATATGAACATATGTTAAGTACAATCAAACCATTTTGCATATTCCAGAGGGCTCATAAATAGCATGTTAAAAAGAGAAAAGACCACTATGGATGCTTTGCAAAACACCTTGATGGCTACCTTTTCCAGTAAGCACCCTCTCTAGTCCTTGTGAGCATATTAAAAAGTGCTTCTCATTGGGGCTGGAGCGGTGGCTCGGTGGTTTTGGTGCTTGCCTGGCAATCACGAGGACCCGGGTTCAAACCCCAGCACCACATACACAACTAAGTGTTGGAACAATGAAGGCCATGTGAAAAACTAAATAAAGTTGTTTCTCTCTTTCTCTCTCTCTCACTGTCCCTCTTTCTAAAAAAAAAAAAAAAAAAAAAAAAGTGCTTCTCAGCTTGCTGACAGGCAAAGTGCATCCCTGCTAACACTGCCCAGCCCCAAAGTCTGAGGAGGGAGAGATATGGTTGCTGTCCTGAGTGAAAGCTGGTTTGCCTGGGTACAAAGTCAGATGAGCCACAGGTGTCTTGGGGAGACTGAGTCTGAAAGCTAGAACCTCTAAGGAAGAAGGTTTCCAAGGCAGCGAATCATCCAGGTGTGGATATGTCACAAGTAATCTAGAGCCAGTGGGGGAGGGTGCACCTTCCCTCCCTGTCCCTGTCCAGGAGCACCATCTAATGCCTTACACTCCCATAGATCAACAGGGGCCTGAAAAATCCTCGGGTGGTTTTGCGCACAAGCTAAGGATCAAAAGCACAGGAGGAAATCAGGTGGCAGGAAGTGAAAGCAACAGTAGGTGGGTTGAGAACTTCTGCTCTGTTGGGGTGCTGCTGTTAAGCATTGGGGACTCGGGCAGAAGCTGCAGGGTCTGTAGGACAGACAGGTGGAAGCCTACCTGCAGGAGGATGCCCCCCTTTCAGCGGGGACAGCAGAATTTGCGCTTCTTGCATTTCGTTTGCCATAGCTCCTGTCAGTGCCTTGCTGGTGCTCTGGAGGTCGAGTGCCAACTGCCCCACCGCACCCAGCTTTATATGGGTAGGGGGTGGGGCCCCTTGAGGGCATTGCTGAGCAGCAGCAGGGCTTGTCACCAGCTCTTTGGCAACCTGCATCTGCTTGGCAAGTTTTCTCTTTGAAGAAAACGCTCTTTCTTTCCTTCATCTGAGAAGGTTCGTAGATGTCTACAGAAGACAGGAGGTTCTCATTTTCTTTCCCAGGAGGAAGGGCAAAGCATGGTTTGGTGGGATTGTTTTTCTCTCCAAATGTTCTTTCCCTCAGTAAGTACAATGCACCTACAGTGTGACAGGCTCTTTGCCGTATGCTGGCATGACAATGAGGCAAGACAATGAGGCAAGACAAGATCTTTGCTTCAAGACATCTGTGGTCTTTCTGGAGAGATGATTATAAGCAAGTGCTGTGCCTTTGTTTCAGTCTTTGTAATTAGTAAGTGTTTATATTCAAAAAACAATCAGAGATGAGTACGGAGGTTTCTGGTGTGTAGTTGTATATTTCTTTCTTCTTATTTCTTTTTAATTTTTTGTTTTGGCAGAACTGCGGGATTGAACCTAGAAGTGCTCTACCACTGAGCTACATCCCTAGGCATCTTTAAATTTTATTGTGAGATGGGGTCTCACTAAGTTGCTGAAGCTAGTCTCAAACTCCTGATCCTCCTGCCTCAGCCTCCCAAGTTGCTAGGCTCTCCTGTTAGTTTGATGGGAATCAACTTAAACATTCCAAAATACAGAAGGATAATTATGTAAGTTAGGATAGAGCCATGTGAGTACTATGTAGTACATACTACAGATTGTGTTTTCAAATAACATTTAATGTGAAAATATGAATGATAAGATGGTGGAAATTAAGTCAGAAGCTGCAAGATGCACATTTTATCAAAAAGCAAAATAAAAGTCTGGAGGATCTCAGGTTCAAAGCAGCCTCAGCAACTTAGAGAGGCCCTAAGCAACTTGTGAGGCCCAGCTTAAAATATAAAATAAAAAAAGGGACTAGGGTGTGGTCCAGTGGTTAAGTGCCCCTGGATTCAATCTTCAGTGCAAAAAAAAAAAGAAAGAAAAGAAAAAAAGTACTAAAAAGTACTACAAGCTTAGATATTTTTATATGTCTAGAGTCAAAGTTTAGCATATGGCAGGTACTTACATATCACTTAATTCTTCAATTAAAAACTGCTCTTCAAAAAAACACCATTGAGAAAATGAACACAAGGTACAAATGAGAGAAAATATTTGTAAAATACAATTGTGGTGGGCTGGAGCGGTGGCTCAGCGGTTATGCCACTTGCCCAGCATGCGCGAGTACATGAGTTCAAACCCCAGTAGCATGTACACAAGGAAGTCTTGGAGCAACGAAGGCCACATAAAAACTAAATAAAAATTGTTTCTCTCTCTCTCTCTCTTTCTCTCACTGTCCCTCTTTCTGAAAAAAAAAAAAAAATACAACTGTGAAGTACCAGCCTCCAGAATATATAAAAAAATTCTTACAACTCAATAGTAAGAAAGCAAACAACCCAGTTTAGAGATGAGCAAAAGATTCAAACAAAACTTCACAAAGTAGGGGTGTTGACAATGAATAAGCACATAAAAAGACGCTCAGCACCATCATTTATGAGGAAATGCAAATGAAAATCACAATGAAGTCTTATTATATATGCATCAGAATGCTTCAACTGTGGAAATAAAAAGGAAAATACAAAATGCTGGTGAAGATGTTGGAGCAACTGGAAATTTCATGCACTGCTGGTGAGAAGACAAAAAAGCAAAGGCCCTTTGGAAATCCGTTTGGCAGTTTCTCATAAAATTCAACACACACTTAGCATATAGAGTATGACTAATAAATCAATGCTAGAAGTTTTCTAAGAGAAAATACTTGTGCACACACACACACACAAAACTGTACAAATGTTTATAGCAGATCTGTTTATAATTGACAAAAGTCAGAAACAACCTGAAAGTCCATCAATTGTAGAATGGATAAACAAATGTGGTATATCCACGTAATACAGTACAACTGAGCGAGGAAAAGGAATGGCAAGGGTGAATCTCAAAAGCATTCTGCTGGCTGACAGAAGCCAGACTAAAGAAACAAGAACAAGGGTGGAGTGCTTGCTTAGCATGTGTGAGACCCTGTTTTTGATCTCCAGTACGCAAACAACAAAACCAGCTCACCCCTACTCACTGCGCAATTCTATACACATGATGTTCTAAAAAAGTTGAAAGTACAGGAACAGAACAGGTGGGGAGAGAGGCGAAACTGTAAAGGAGAGGAGGGGGCCTTTCGGGGTGGTGAGACTATTTTGTTTCTTGATTATAGAGGTGTTTGAATCATACATTTAACATACATCATATGAAAACATTGAATTTTACTGAACGCAAAATATACCTCAATAAAAAAATATCTCTTTGTTAAACAAATGAATAGAAATATTGTGCTCTAAAATGTTAAAGTGGTTGTCTACAAAGGGGAGTATTACTAGTTGATTTTTTGATCATCTTTTAGTTATTCTGAATTACTTTTTTTTTTTTTTGGAACCAGAGATTGAACCCAGGGCACTTAACTACTGAGCCACATCCCCAGTCCTTTTTATTTTTAATTTTTGAGACAGGGTCTCACTGAATTGTTTAGGGCCTAATTACCAAGTCTGGCTTTGAATTTATGATTCTCCTTCCTCAACCTCCCAAGGTATTGCTGGGATTACAGAGGTGTGCCACTGAGCCTGGCTCTGTATTACTTTTTAAATCAACGCAAACTAATCAATTTTATTTAGTTTTTCATGTGTCTTTCATTGCTCCAACACTTAGTTGTGTAAGTGGTGGTGGGGTTTGAACCCACATACTCACACATGCCAGGCAAGCACTGTAACCACTGAGCCACCACTCCAGCCCCAACACAAATTAAAGGTTTTTATTTTTATTCATTCATTTTTTTTTTGGGTGGGAAAGAGTATGTTACAGGGTTGTGATAGAGGTGGGTACGTGGTATAGAAGCGAAAAGAAAGGAACATCCGTATCATTCAGCAAATATTTTGTTAGTGCCCCTCCCTGCAGGGTCCTGGACTAGGAGCTGTGGTTCAGAGGTCACAACACCCTCTCCTTGCTTCAGCAGATCTTGTAGTCTCATGGGGGATGTAGAAGATGAGATGAGAAGGCTCAGAGGATTCCTGCTATGGCTGACAAGGTTTGTTGTATTATTCAATAGATATTTCTATGGTAATTGGAATGTTCTGTAACTGTTCTGACCCTTACGGTAGCCACCAGCTACATATTGATTTGAGCACTTGATACGTGGCTGGTGCAACTGAGAAACCAGAGTCGAAAGTGCATTTAACCAACCTAAACTACTGAACATCATCGCCTACCTTAAACATGCCTAGGTCCCTTATATTAGCCAGCAGTTGGGCAGAAGAATAAAAAATAAAGCTTATCTCATGCAGCTTATTGAATATTCTATGGAAAGTGAAAAACAGAATGGTTGGATGAGCATACTTTCACACCATCGTAAAATTGAAAAAATGTAAGTTGAACTACTGTTAAGTCAACTATAGTTCCAATTAATTTAATATATGTATATGGCTCATGGTTATGGTATTGGCCAGCACAGATCAATAGTATAGAATCTAGATGTATGATTGTTGCCCAGGTCTCATTGATTAGCCTCTAAATCTGCAAGGTACAGAAAGCAAGGAGAAAAATCAAAGAGCAACCACTCCTTATGAGAGTCTGTGCCTAGGACAGCCCAACAAACGTGAAGGAAGGAGGGTCCAGAAAACAATAAAGTGTATGTATGTATGTGTGTGTGGGTGGCTGGAGCGGTGGCTCGGTGGTTATGGCACTTGCCTGGCATGCATGAGGACGTGGGTTCGAACCCCAGCACCATGTACAACTAGTGTCAGAGCAACAAAGGCCACATGAAAAACTAAATAAAAAATTAATTCTCTCTTTCTCACTGTCCTTGTTTCTAAAAGAAAAAAAGAAAAAAAATACAGCTGTGCCCAAAAGCAGAGAAGGCTTTTGGGCAAATGTTAGTTGATTTAGCCATGAAGTGATGTTAACAAGCAGGCTTCCTAGTCACCTCACTCACAGGCAGAGCCTTCAACACATGGGTGTATGTTGTGAACCTTCACAGGGAATTTAGTAGCCAACATTTCCCGAGCTTTCTTTGTCATGGAAGCCTTTGTTCTCACAGCCCTTGGTAACACTCTGTAGGATATGTACTCTTGAATTCCAGCTTGGGAAACTTGTCAGTGGTAATGGGAGTGAGAGTGTCCAGGTGATGAAAAGAAGGAAAGGCGGAAATGTGAGGGTATATAACTCAGAATCCACAGGATACCCCACCTCCTCCCAACTGCAACATTTACCATGAGCATCACAGGCCACAGGCTGAGCATCCCTAATCCAAAAGTCCAAAATGAGAAATGCTTCAAAGTCGGAAACTTTGCAAGGGCCCACATGATAAAAGTGAAAAATTCTACTCCTTTTTCTGGTGGGCCAATATACACCAACTTTCTTCCATGCACAATTATTAAAAAATGTTTAAAGTTACCTTCAAGCTATGTTTATAAGGTATTTATGAAACAAAAGTGAATTTTGTGTTTAGACTGGGTCTCATCCCTAAGATATCTCAATATATATATGCAAATATTTCAAAATCTGAAAAAAAATGAAATGAACACTTCTAATCCCAATCATTTTAGATTCAGGCTATTCAATCTGTAATAGGTAATATGACTACTTGTTTTTTCTTTCCCCCCAAGTGGAAAATATCTAAAAGCTGATAATAGGACTATAAAGGGGATCTATAAAAGAGTGTCATTACCTTCAAAAAGACAAGCCACATGTTTAACTATAAAAATACCAGTGAAAGGGACAGAAAGGAAACCAAGACCAATGTGTCTTGCCTCCTGGGTGGCCTCCTACAGCACTCCTCCCCCTCTCCCTCTCTTCTGCCTCTGGGGTAGGGGGTCCTGCCAGCAACTCTGACTGAGTGGTGCACCATGAGGCAGCCCCTCGGGGTGGAGGGCTCTTTCCTCGTCCTGTCTTTACTTTGTCATCAAAGCCCAGGCCTGCTTTGCAGCCTGAGTTCTGAGGAGCCTGGATTATTTACTCTGGGGATGGACTTGAACATCATCAGGATGAAAGTCTCCCCGAAGGGAGGCAACCTGTTATTACCCCCTGAATGGGTTTATAAACCTCCCTTTAAAGAGGCAGCAGTCTAGTTAACTGCAGCAGGAGAGGGGTTCCTGCTAGGACCAAAGCATTTGGAGTTGTGCTTCGTAATGCTAAAAGCCTAGTAAAAGGGATTCTCACGATGGTGAGGTCGCCAGGTAGCTTTTTGTCTGTTAATAACACAACACTAATAACATTAATCATATTTCACTTTGATCGTAATACTTTCTTCTTTTAATGTGTGTATGAGGACACATTCTCACTGTCCTCATGTGCTCGTGGCTTATCTCATTACTTTGCTTTAACACTACTTACATGCTGTAACTAAAGTCCAGTTCTGAAAGTCTGAGACATCTGTGTCAGAAATCATAGTCCAGAAAGCCAGCCAGGAGGGTGGTGACTGTCATATCCTGGGGTGGTTTAGAGGGAAACTCCCTCCCTGGGGTCCTGGCTCTGTTTTGTAAGATGTCTGAGCTTCCGGGGTCTGCCTATGTTTATCAGCTTCTTTCGTCTTTTTTAAGAGCAGGTCTTTCTCCTCTCTCCAAACATTGTGATTTTGCTTTCCTACAGGGACATCTAAAATTTCTAGTATTTAGTTATTTATTTATTGCTAGACAAGTACTCTACTATTGAACTACACCCCCTAACCCTTCTGATGCTTTTATTTTGAGAGTCTTGCTAAGTTGCCCTGACTGGCCTTGAACTTGTGATCTTCCTGTCTCAGCCTCCTGAGCAGCTGCAATTGCAGGGGAGTGCCATCATGTTCTGTTAATTCTTAGTATTTTTTTAAAATGTTTTTCTATTAGTGCATTATAGTTATGTGTATAACTACAGTGGAGTTCATTTTGACATATTCATAGACGCACATAACATAATTTGCTCCATTTCAATTCCTAGTACTTCTTCTTTATCTTCCCTACCAATCTGATTACCTTCCTCTACTGTTCTGGACTTTTATTTATTTACTTTTTTAAAATTGCTGCATTACAGTTATACATAAAAGAATTCACTGTGATATATTCATACATGCACATAGCATAATTTGGTCCTTCCCTTGCCCATCCCTTCTCCATTCCCTCCAATTCCCTTTCTCTATTCTGTAATTCTCTCTTCTATTTTCATGAGGTAACTCTTTTTAGAACAAATCTCTTGTTTCTCTCTATATTCTGCATATGAGAGAAAGCATTTCACCTTTCAGTTTCTGAGTCTGGCTTATTCCACTTAGGGTGATGTTCTTTAGTTCCATCCATTTACCAGCAAAAGACATAATTTCAATCTTTACTATGACTGAATAAAACTCTGTTGTGTATATATACCACATTTTCGTATCCATTTATATGTTGATGGGCACCTACACTGGTTCCATAACTTGGCTATTGTGAAGCACACTGCTATAAACATTCATATGCATGTATAATTTTAGTATGCTAATTTTAGTTCTTTTAATAAATACCAACATATGGAATAGCTGGGTCATATGGTGGTTTCAACCATCTTATTTGGAAGAATCTCCATACTAGTTTTCAAAGTGGGTGTACTAATTTGCAGTTCCACCAACAACGTATTGAGCTACTGTTTCCCCCACGACCTCACCAGTAGTTATTGTTATTTGGATTCTTGATGATTGCCATTCTAACTGGAGTGAGAGGAAATCTCTGTGTAGTTTTAGTTTTGATTTGCATTTCCCTGATCACTTAAGGATATTGAACATTTTTTCCAATATTTTTTGGCCATTTGTTTTTCTTCTTTTCAGAAATGTCTGTTCAGATTTGCCCATTTATCAGTTGGATTATTTGCTTTTTTGGTGTTAAGTTTTTTGAGTTCTTTATTTGTTCTGGACATTAATCTGCCACTGGAGGAGAAGTAGCAAAGATTTTCTCCCATTCTGTAGGGTCTCTTCATGTTCTTAAGTGGTTCCTTTGCTGTTTAGAAGCTTTTGAATTTGAGGACATCCCACTTACTGATTTTAATGTCTAGTATTCTAAACCAGGAATTTTTTTGTTGTCTTTTCTCTCCATTTGCAGGACTTAAAACAAAGAATGCACTAATAATTTGGAGAGGTGAAGAATTACGTTTTACGACTCTTCCCTCTTATTCATTACATAGACAGACACCTTTGCATATAGGGGATTTCCCCAGCAGCAAAACAAGTCTCACTTCTGTGTGCAGGAATGGCATATAAACATAGTTTTGAAATTAGCCAATCTTGATAACAAGGTAAACAATGAAGAACATATTTTTTCTTGCCTTGGGATCTTGAAGCGTTAGTGGTAGATATTAGAGCTAAAGGGCAAATAATTTTAATTAGAAGATAATAATTGTTCACTTGTTTACAGAAACTCAGTGAGAAGATTATCGAAAACACTAATTTCTGCATCCCTCTGCATTCTCCATCTCCAGTAAAGACGAAATGTACTTACTCCTCTTCATAGGTGGGAAAAGGCCAATAAGGAAACAAAGAGAAGCCAATTAGCTGCTACACAAAAAAGATGGTAGAATAATGATTGGAGACAGCTATTAGTCCATTTTGGGTCCAATCCTCATTATTGGCCGGGAGTGTGAAATACTATCAAGCACTTGAAAAGTCATGCTGGGAATCAACACCGCAAGCGGTGAACAAAACAGACAAGAACAGCACACCCTGAGCAGTGGAACCAGTAATGTCACATGTCACAGGGATGTGTGCCCCTCCCATGTGTGAGAGGTTCAGCCACCAGCGACTGAAAGGAGTTCCATGGTAGGCAGACCTGAGGTTCAGGGCTGGGGTGGGGAGGCCTGCAAGGTCTCCAGACACCAGTCTCTTGTGGGCCAGCATCTGCCTCTGATGGCTTCCCTGCCCTCCCTGCAAGGACTTAAGCTGCCCTTCCTGTTAAAGGAAAAGCTAGAGCTGGAAATTGACATATAAACATGTTTACCGTATTTCCCTGCCCTTCCTGTTAAAGGAAAAGCTAGAGCTGGAAATTGACATATAAACATGTTTACCGTATTTCCCCTCATTAGTCTCTATTGGTTTACTTGTGCTATGATTTCTGTTTAGATTTTGTTCGTTATTTTCTTATCTCTCCATTAGATGTGGGGGTTGGGAGATTACAGGGTGACTTTATGGGAAAATCATTCTCTTGGTGCTTGGGCTTAAGACACCAAAACATAATTGCTTGTGGAAGCCATTTCTTGGTGTCTGGAGGCCGATACAACAGATACAAAAATAAATAAAATTAATTTTTTCTTTCTCTCCTCACCCTCTCTCTTAAAAAAAATTGCTTAGGGCAATTTTGCTAAGCAAAGTTGCTGAGGCTGGCTTTACATTCACCATTCCTGTCTCAGCCTCCCAAGTTACTGGTTACAGGCATGTGCCATCTCGCCCAGTTACATTGTAGTTTTTGAATAGATAATAGTTCCTAAGATTCAAAACCCAAAAGATACAAAAAGGTTTATAATAAAAATCTATATGCCCTTCTTCACTTCCTCTGATCACCCTTCTCTGCCTCCAGGTCTCCTCTCTGGAGGCAATTACAGTTATCAGTTTTCCTAAGGTATTTCATACGTTTGGGAGAAAGTTTTAATAATTTTTCTTGTTATAACACATTTATCAACATGTGCATTCGTTACTATGTTCCTCACCTTTTCCACCTGTTGAATATCTTGAAGCTGGTTCCCTTATTACATGTAGCAGCTTTGCTCTTATTTAGTGATTGGAAATCTTCTATTTTGTGGATGGATCAGAATTTACTGTACCATTGCCTTTCTGATGAAGGTTTAAGTTGTTTCTAATAAGTTTCTATTGCAAATAATGTTTCAGTGAATAATCTTGCACAAATGCAACTTTGCCTATGTGTGCCAGGGTATCTACAAAATAAATTCCTGGAAGTAGATTGCTGGATCAGAAGATGTATATATTTGCAATAGTGACATTATAAATGGCTCTCCATAGCCACTGGAGGGCAATTCCCAGCAGAAATAATGTTTTTTCTTCCACAGCTTTGCCAATACGCCATCTTTTGCTCTTTGTCAAGCTGATACATGAAATACATGCATTTAATTTTATTTTCATCTGCATTTCTCTTAGTATGAGTGAGATTGAATAACTTTTAATGTTTAAGACTCTTTTGTATTTTCTTTGTTATGAATTGCTTATCTTGATTCATCTATCGTTGGTATTTTGGTCATTTTAATTATTACTTTTTAGAAGCTCTTTATAAATGGTAGTCAGTGTTAAAAGCAACCCTTTTGATAATTATTTTTTGTGTAAATGAAAAAGGTATAAATTCTAGTTGCATATGCCAAAAATCTTCTCTAGAAGAGATTTGGTTATTTTTATTTATTTATTTTTTTAAGAGAGAGAGGGACAGTGAGAGAGAAAAAGAGAGAATGAACTTTATTTAGTTTCTCATGTGGCTTTCGTTGCTCTGACACTTTGTTGTGTATGTGGTGCTGGGGTTCAAACCCACGTCCTTACCCATGCGAGGCAAGCGCTGTAGCTGCTGAGCCACTGCTCCAGCCCCAAGAGATCTGGTTATTTTTAGTGCCGTTGCATACTCTCTGTTACTTATATTTTCGCACACATATAGACATGGAGAGAAGAGAGTGATAGACTCCCAGGCACTCAATTCCCGTCTTCAGCAATGGTCAACTCATGGTCATCTTATTACATATAACCTTCTTCTTGCTCTGTCCCTAAACTCCCCACAAATTTTTCCTTTCCCCTTGGATGCAAAATCTCTGGTGTTATATAATTTCTCCATAAAGATTGCTATTGTTTTTAAGTATTAGTAGTGTATATCCTAAGCAAACTTAACATTTGTTTAATATCATCAAATATTTAGTCAATATTTGAATTTGCCTGCTTATCTCACAAGTTAGGTTACACGTGGTTTCTTTGTACCAGAATGCAAATAAATGTACACATTTGGTTGAAAGATCTGTTCATTCTTTTTTGCTTGGTTTTGGGTGATGGAGATTGAAAGTAGCACTTTGTGTATGCTAAGCATGAGTTCTACTATTGAGTTATATCCCCAGCACCTGTTAAGTCTTTTTTTAAACAGTAGGTGCCCCTCACTTAATTTCTATTAATTTTTTATTTTTGGTGGTACTGGAGATTGAACTGAGGACCTCATACCACGAGGTAAGGGCTGTACCACAGAGCTACAATTCTTTAAGTTCTTAAAAACAAACACCTTTCTCCTCCCCAATTATTCATTGAAGACAGTGTGTGTGGGTCTTTAGTCCTGTGGAAGTTGCCACTGAATCTACTTGGATGTGTCATGTTGCATAAACACATTCTCCTGTTCTTTCTATTTCTTGCAAGCTGGTGTTTATATCTGGAGGCTTGATCAGATTCAGGTTTATTTTCTTTGGCAAGTATATACTTCAGGGGCGTTATTGTGCACTCCCTGATGAATCACATCAAGAGGCACACGGAATCTGCTTGTCTCTGTGTAATGCAGAGGTTGATCTGTCATTGTAGCTGACATTCTGCTTTTAGAGGACCCTGTTAGGTACAGAGAACTAAATTTGTCTTCCATAGAAAATGAAGTGCCGAAGGAGAAGCACAGTTTCATTTTGGGGAGGGGAGCATGCATGTGGGGAGCCGGCTTTGATTTCACACAGTGAAAGGCTCACACAGTGCTGCACCCTTTTGGGTCAACTTCCCTTTTGTCCCTAGTTCAGCATTTTGCAATGGGCTATTTGTGGGGCCAATGTAATGGCTTGCTGTGTCAAAATATGTTTGAATTTCAGATATTTTCCTCTACATTTGATTCAGAATAAGAATTTTTTTCATCTTGCTTATTATGTTTCATTTTTCAAAATGTTTCTGCCAGCTGCCTCAAAAATGTTAGTGAAAAATTAGGAGGCTTGGGAAGTGCTTTTCCAGGAGGTCTCAGCTATGCGGTCCCCCGGGGACTTCTAGTTCCTAAAGGCCTCTTGCTTGCTCTGTCTTCTCTTCATCGGAGGTTTCCTTTTCCTCTTCCCTCCCAGGTCCTGACTTCCATACTCCATCAGTTTGTGAGACGGTCCTGCTGTCATCCCACTTCTCTTGCACAATGCTTTGTGGGGTCAAAGAACAAAATTTCATAGGATTTGGGATCTGAACCGACCAGGAAGACCTCAAGAAGTACTTGTGTAAAGGGAATCAAGTTTCTTTGTTTTGTATTGCTTTACAAACTGCATTTCTTCAAAGACTAAGTAGCCCAAGTGCTTTCTCTGTGGAGAATTCCTTCCCCAAAGCATTCTACAATATCTGCAATTGCTTGTAGAGCTCACCTGTTTAAGCAAAACGAATACAACTTCATGGGAATCCTGGGTAAGGACTAATTCTTTGTGACTCAAATAAAGGAATAAAGGTACAACTGTGAATAATCATGTTTTAGGAATGGTTTTAAAAATTCTGTTCATTGTATCAGTTAATTGTATTTTAAACATCTCCCCACCATGTCCTATGTGACATCTAAAATCCTAAGTGGTATCTAAAATGATAAACTGACGAAATCACAAGGGAAGTCTGTTTCTTGGAAGGTTTCTACAGATGGCCCTTCTTGGGCCTCTCTTTCCAGTGGGTATAAAAGAAACTATGATAATTTTCTTCAAATAAAAAAGACATGTACTCGTGTGGGTTGGGGAGCAGACAGGCATGGAAAGGAGGCGAGTGTGCTCTGTTCTCTCTTGGATGTTGTATTGTGGGTGCGTGGGGTTCTGCTTGCATAAACAGTTGATGTGCTTTAGAAATTGAAAAATAAATGAAAATCTGGTCACTGACAGGTCTTGTAGAATTTGACTTCTGCTGTTGCTGCAGAGAAGTGAGAGAACATCCACTTTCTAAAGATAACGTGCTCTTGGATAGCATTGGCAGAGTTTAACAAAAAGGTACACGTGAGCTGGGCATGGTGGTGCATACCTGTAATCCCAGCTGTTGGAGAGGCTAAGGCAGGAGGATCTCAAGTTTGAGGCCAGTCTGGGCAAAGCAAAACTGTCTCAAAATAAAAAATAAAAAGGGCTGGGGATGTAGCTCAGTGATATAGAGCACCTGGGTTCAATTCCCAGTACTGAAAAAAAAAACACACATACATACATGTTTATGTTTTCATATTACATATTAATAGATTTAGTGGATTATCTCACCCAAAAATTTGATTTCTGGGCTGGAGTGGTGGCTCAGGGGTTACAGCACTTGCCTGGTATGTACAAGTATGCGGGTTCAAACCCCAGAACCACATACATAATGAAGTGTCCAAGCAACAAAAGCCACATGAGAAACTAAATAAAATTGATTCTTTCTCTTTCACACACTCCATCTCTCATTGTCCCTCTTTCTTTAAATTTTTTTTATTTCTGAAATAAAACTTTTCCAAGGCAGATAATGATAAAACAATTCCTTCTTTGCTGTATGATCACATCTTAACATTGAGATTTAAGTCCTTGGGGCTGTGGTTTAGCTCAGTGGTAAGAATACACACCCATGCAGGAAGTCTCTGGCTCCATCTCCAGCAACACATGTGAAGGGCAGGTTTGGTGCTCAGGGTTATGTGCTATTTGAAATCCTGGGTCTGTGTGTAGGTAGAAATAGCAAGTCCTGGATTTTTAGATGCACATCTGAATAAGAACTTTGACCCTGGGGTTTTGACTTCAGCCCCTCAAATGGATTTTAGCAAGGGCTAACTCTAACTTGTAACATCGGTATTTTCATCTTTGCATACCTTCCCAGAATTGGGACCTCTGAGAGTAGGATCTGTTTGTTATTCAGATCATGAAGCATGTGGTTGGCACAAAATAAACGCATGCTACTGACAATGCTGAGAACACCAGGATGGACGGTGGTGGGAGGTGTTTCAATCTGAATTGTGCCATGTGAGTAGCAGTCAGCAGGAAAGCCAGCTGCTCCACCTTCTAGAATTCCGCTTCAAAAAGAGAGGGCCACCTGTTCAGGCCACCCAAGAATCTTACTGCTGCCCGCGTGGGATGAAATGACAAGTAGTTGTGATCTACAGTCTTTTCAAGGGGTTTCCTTTGCTATCAGTGTGTTTTCCAGGAAAACAGAAATGCCAAGAAAAGGAATCTTAAGCCAATGAAATATGGAAAGGGTCAGAAAACTGCTATGGCAGTAGGCAAAGAATGGAAATATCCAAAATTGGATAGAAGAGAGAGAGAAGTTAAAAAGATGCAAAGAAGACCACGTAAGAAATGGAAACTGGGAGGAGTGCAGGGAGAGGCGGGGGAGGGGAGCTGATTTCAAAGTAAATGCACATAGAACCCTGGGCCCTTTAAAAATGCCAGCTTTCTGTGTTTTCGAGCCAGCAGGAAATGCTTCAGAAAAGCAGCAATATCCTTTGCTGAGGCCCATTCAATTTAAAAGTGGAAATGCCAATAGGCCATGGGCCTGCGCGCCCCAGCCGGGGATCTTCATGCTCTGTGCTGGGCAGTGGAAAACAGCCTCTAGGTTTCAAAAGAGTATTTCTTTTAAAATAAAAAGACTACTGAAAATCAACCTTTATTAAATTTTTGTGCACAATCCAAATGCATTCCTTTTTTCCCCTACCATGCCAGATCTTGACTCATTTGGAGAGAAAAAACAGCTCCATTCTAAACACTGTTTTCAAGCTGGTACAGTCTGTGTTTTAGAGATCTTGCCAGCCAAACTGTATTCGATAAGCAATTCATATGTCCACTTTCCTTATTCAAATGTATTAGCCAAAGCTTTGGATAGGGATTTTCTTACTGCTGATAAAATTCCAGCAAAAGGGGCTGGAGCGGTGGCTCAGCGATTACCCGTCATGCGCAAGTACACGGGTTCAAACCCCAGCACCCACATACACGACCACGTGTCGGAGCAAGGAGGGCCACGTGAAAAACTCAATAAAAATTGACTCTCTCTCTGTCCTTCTCTTTTTATAAAAAAAAAAAAAAAAAATCCAGGAAACAGCTTCATGTGTGAGGCCATCTGGGAGGTGGGAGTTGCAATTTGACCCTCCAAATGCCCCAAATCAGAGTCAATTTGGGCAGGCTTGCTAAAATTGAATTTGAATATCTTTAAGTGGGACTACTAATCTATGGTTTGTGGAAGGCCACACCATTCCGTATGGAGTTACTTCCTTTTAATGCATTGAGATGGATGGTTTGGCTCCTAAGGGCCTCTGACAGGAGAGTGTATGCTTTCTACCAATCTTTTGAATGAACTGAAAATTGTTCTTGTTGGGAGCATAATATAAGAATTAAAGAAATGACTTTAAGTGTGGAATGTTAGAAGCATAACACAGGAATTTAAAAAGACTTTGTGCATGACAAATCCTGTGTGAGGTGAGTTACTACATCAGCACCCCAGCCCACTGTAATGCTAAAGGTCACCAAGACAGCATGGCCTGACCCCTGCTGTGTAGACTGTCTCGAAGGTGGTGAAAAACCCTGCGAGGGGAGGGGCAAGGATAGCCTAGCCCTAAGCTGGGCGAGTAAACGCCCCGCAAGAGAGTGCAGCACAAAGGTAAGAAGTGGACACAGACGGGAGACATCATGGACACTCCCCCAGCCAGCGAGAGATGGGGACAAGGACCCAGCAGGAGACAAGCCTCGGGAATCCGAGCCTCGCACCCACAGGAAGGAAGGAGTGTGAGGCTGCCCTCTGCGAGCAGCAGCCTTAGGATGGAGTGTTAGGATACAGATATGTGTTGTGTGGCGTGAATAAATGAACATTTAAAAGGCAATAATTGTAGTTATTGTGACACTGTGGGTGCGTGTGACAGTTCTGGATCCTGATTTTCTTTTCTTTTCTTTTTTTTTTCACATCCCCAGGCCTTTTTTATTTTTATTTTAAGACAGGGTTGCACTAATTTGCTTAGGAGTTTGCTGAATTACTGAAGTTGGTTTTGAACTTGCAATCCCCCTGCCTCAGCCTTCCGAGCTGAGCTTGTTGGGATTATAAGTATGTGCCACCGCAGGGGCCTGAATCCTGACTTCTAATCTTTACTGAGCAGCCTGAGGACTGCTGGTGACAATAAGTGGACCTACAAGGTCATCTATCTATGTGGTTTCTGTCTAGTGTGATCAGGTCCAAAGGGCATCTTTTTCCCAACTCTCTCTCCAAAAGATGGGCTATTTTTTTTTCATACTTTGCTTATAACTGTTACACACTTATTCGGCCACAGTGTCCTTATAAAGCAAGCTTTTATTCAGGCAATATAGAAACTCTCTTATCACACATCTTTTGTTCTGTGTTTGCTTATTTGTTTCTTCATTTCATCTTTTTATTTTTCAGTCTTTAAGAGAACAACAGACAGAAGAACCAACTGTACCCAGAAAGGAAATCAAAATAATCTTCTAAAAACATGCTGTAATATCCGCTCATGGTAGCACCTTGGGTTAAACAAAAAAGGGAAAGGAAATTTGACCTGAATATTAACAGAAAAAAAAAATAGACTTTAAACTTTGTTGCTTTAAAAAAAAGTCACACGCATTTGATGCTTCGGTCAGCACTGTACAAAATAGTAGATATTTGTGAAAAATTCCTATGCAATAATCTTAGCTGCTTTTCAGTTTATAATGGAACATGTTTTTAATATGACTTTGGTGTTAAAATGTACACTCCAGCTTTTTTGCTTAAATTATTCCTGTATTAAAAAATGAGGCAGAAGAATAGCATTTCATGTGATGCATTCATTACAGGTGGAAAGAAAATAACAAGTAGTAGTAATGTAGAAAGAAGCGATAGAGCTTCAGGGCAGCAAGAGCCCCTAGAAGCAATTGTTCCAACTGGCTCATTCAACTTTATTTTGGATAACTATCATTCTGCAATACCTCCAATTTTCTATTCCGTAAGTACATATGAGATGGTCATGTTTTAAAAAACAAGTTATTATCTAAGAGTTCAAAGCTTTCAACTAAAAGAAAAATAAGCCCATCTCATTTGGCCTTACCTCTATAAATCTGAGCATAATAATTTAAAAGGCAGTATAGTATGTGGGTTTTCACGTCTGAAGGATCTGGATGTCTTTACTAGTTATTAGTTAACTTTCAGTGTTGGGAGATAATTTTTTTTTTTAAGAGAGAGGGAGAGACTGAGAGAGGGAGAAAGAGTGAATCAATCTAATTTTTTTTCATTTGGCCTTTTTTTCTCCGACATTTAGTTCTATTTGTAGTGCTGGGGTTTGAACCCAGGTCCTTGCGCATGCCAGGCTCCAGTCACTGAGCTACCCCTCCAACCTCTGAAAGGTACTTCTTTTTTTTTTTTTTTTTTAGAAGATACTTCTTAATGAATGAATTTCTCTTCTCACATTTCTGTACTTTTGACAGCTTTATATCAGATAGTCTTTTCAAGGATGTTTGTATAGTGGGCAGTCTTAGAAGACAATAATATCTTTTTTCAGGGCAGTAGATAGATCCATTTGCTATCCAAGATAATAAAATTATGTCTCCTTTGGGAGCAAAAGTCAGGTGAGTTTATTGTAGCCTCCTTATAAGATTGGGGATGCCTAAGCTCAAATTCCTCAGCTGTGACCCAGGACCACTGTGTGTGTATCACCTACCAGAGCTGCTCGTTGTTGCCATTATGGGAGTTGCCCATAAGGGGATGTAGAGTGGCCGACTATCCTGTTTTGCCATGGTTTGCTTTCAATATTAAAACTGAAACGGCCCTGATCAAACTGGGATAGTTGGTTACCCAAACTAGGAGACTGATTTGTGTATGAAGCTCATGCTGTCTGCTGTTCCATGAAGACAAAGTCCTTTGTCTCTGACCCAGGAGTCTCATGTCTTCTGCCAGCATGCATGAAACTGTGGAAGGTGCTATTTCATGACCTTGCAAGTAGGGTAAAATCTCAGACCCTTTGAAGTTCTTGAGAGAGAGAAATGTTTGGCAAGTAGTTCTCTAAGCCTCTATTTTTTATTTTATTTATTTATTTAAGAGAGAAGGACAGAGAGAGAGAGAGAGAGAGAATCAATTTTTATTGAGTTTTCACATGGCTTTCGTTGCTCTGACACTTAGTTGTGTATGTGGTGCTGGGGTTTGAACCCACGTCCTCGCACATTCCAGGCAAGTGCTGTAACCACTGAGCCACTGCTCCAGCCCCCAGCCTCCATTATTTTTTTTTTTAAGAGAGAGGGACAGTGAGAGAGACAGAGAAAGAGAGAAACAATTTTATTTAGTTTTTCACATGGCCTTAGTTGCTCTAACACTCAGTTGTGTACGTGGTGCTGGGGTTTGAACCCGGGTCCTCGTGCTTGCCAGGCAAGTGCCGAAACTGCTGAGCCACCGCTCCAGCCCCCATTTTCTAAATTCTAAAATAGAGATAACAACATCTGCCTCAAGGAGTTGTGAGGATAAAGGAAATGGTGTATGAAAAGTCTTAGCACCTCGTCCAGGACGTTAGAAATGCTCACCAGATGTTGAGAATTGCCAGTGATCACCATATTTCTTGTTAGGTAAGGCCTTTATAATTTAAGAGTTTCATTGGTTTGGTTGTATGTTAGGCAACTTTTTGTCACAGTGACCGAATGCCTGAGAAAATCAACTTGAGGGACAGCATAATTATTTGGATTCATAGTTTCTGAGGTTTCAGACCATTGTTAACTAGTTTTATTGTTTCAGGGCCTGTGGAGGCATAGAGCCTCCTGGCAGAAGGGCTTGGGGGACCAAAGCTTCTTGCCTCATGGTGGCTGCGAAGGAGGGTGGAGGGACCAAGGACGATAGATGTTACCCAAGGATGTGCCTCCAGTGACTCATTCCCTTCAACCAAGGCGCACCTCTTCCACCATCTCCCATAGTCCCTTCAGCTAGGAATCCATTAATGGATTCGTTTATTTATGAGGTTAGAGCCCTCGTGATCCAATCACTTCCCCAAAACCCACCTCTGATCTTTGTTAAATTGGGAATCAAGCCTTCCACACATGAGCCTTTGGGGACGTTCCAGATCCAAATCATAACGTTGTGTGTGTGCTTTGTGGGTATCTTCTTCTCAGTGTCTACATGGCAGAGAACTGGATTTTAAAAAACAATAAAGTATTTTAACCATTTTTATTACCAATATCAAACTAATTTGTAACTCAATCTGGTTACTAATTACATTGACCCACAACTGGATGATTGACTCTCTCCATATAGTCATTGCGCTTTTTTGTAAAGCTCTTTTTCATCTGGAAAAACAATGTCTAATGACATTTAAAAAATGACCTTTGACCTTCTCCCTTAAGATCTCCAGGAAATAATAAAAGTTCCAGGTAACGGTCTTTAGAGATTGTTTGCTTAGAATGACACAGAAGCGCTTCATACCCATCACATCTATCATGTAAGATAAATGCCACATCCTCACCTGTTAATCTCAGCTGCTATGGAAAACAAAGTTGGAAAATAGCATTCTCATCAGTTTTATTTCCAAAGATTTTGTAGATATTTTTTGTTGTTAGTATGTGACATATTTATGGTTCTTTCTTGTTACAGTCAGAGATAATTTTCTTGGGAAGAGAAAAGAACACCAGGTTTTCTTGATTTGGTGGGTTCAGAGTAATAAACATGTGGGCAGTGTTTTGTGCCTTTGGAAGCCTGGATAATATTCACATTTAGGGTGACAGAGGAATGTAACATTCCTGTCATTGGTTACAAAGAAGGCATATTTAAAGTGAATGTGGTTATGAGATGATTTGAAACTGTCTAGGAAAGTAGATCCGTTTGGGACTCTGATTATACCTCAGTTAGCCAGTTCATTTTTGTGCGGGTAAGTCAACAATGACACACAGAAACAAAAACCCAGAGCCTCTGCCTCTACTTAGATATGATAAAAAGTGTAGAGTTCATGCATTATTCTATTTCTGTTCTGAAACACTGATTTCCATTTCACTTGCAGGCTCAGTTCAATTCTGGTTGTTTTGCAAAAGTAACACGAGACCCAATAAATTCACTCCTAGGCCATCTGACTGTCTTTTCTGAACTGGCAGCTGCCTTGGGTTCTCTTGGGTCAAACATGAGATTTATGGCTTGATGTTTATCTCTAGGAAATAGAAAACATTCAGAATGTTGCCTAAAGGAACCAATTAAATTCTTGGTGTGCTATAGTCATACAGATGTGGAGTATCCGTCTCTGGCCTGTGTTGAAAATTCTCTAGAAGCCTCAAATATTCTTTTGTTTTCTGTATATAGAAGGAAATTAAACCCACTGATAATGAGCACTAATTAACTTTTAAAAATTTTTCATTTTAGGGGCTGGAGCAGTGGCTTGGCGGTTGGAGCACTTCCGTAGCTTGTGTGAGGATGTGGGTTCGAACCCCAGGACCACGTGCACAGCGAAGTGTCGGAGCAATGAAAGTCACACAAAAAACTAAATGGAATTGATTCTGTCTCTCTCTCTCACTGTCCCTCTTTAAAAAAAAAAATTCATTTTATTTATTTATTTTATAGAGGTAAATTGACATAATATTACTGCACTGTTAGTTTTGAAGAATTGTTTGTTCCTGTTTTCTTTCAACATAGCTGTACTGACTGCAGCTGGAAGGTCCTTCTTCTACTTCCCAATGGTTCAAGCCTCTTGGTGCTCTGCGTATGGTTTTCCTAACCCCAATCCTTGCCTTTAGTCGTTGTTCCCTTCATTCTGTTGGCCCATGCTCTACACGTCAGTTGCTAGCGAGGTGTCTGCTGGGAGCCCTCTCCCTGGCCCCAGAGCCCACAGCCCCAAGATTCCCAACAGCTCTTTGTGCATCCTCTACCCACTCTCTCTCTCTGAAGGTGACAGGGATTGATGTATTCTAAGCCCTTCTTGTTGCTTCTGGTAGTCTCAGGGGTTCTTGGCATGGAATGGACATCTTCTCCTTGATTCTCTTGATATTATCTTTCCTTTGTGTGGTCTGCCTGAGTCCAAATTTCCCTTTTTTGTAAGGACATGGCTGTTTTGGTTTAAGGCCCATCCTAATGGTCTCATCTTAACTTCATCATCAGCAAACTCTAATTCCAAATAGGGTCCCATTTATAGGTACTAGGGGTTAGGACATCAACTTCTTCGGGGAGGATACAATCCAACCCATAATAGTCCCACTGCCTTTATGCCTTCATGCTCTGCTTTCAGTGAAGCACCAGAAAGGCTCATTAAGAAACTGAGATGAGGGTTGGAGTGATGGCTCAGTGGTTACAGCACTTGCCTAGCATGCGCGAGTATGCAAGTTCAATCCCCAGCACCACATACACAACAAAGTCTCAGAGCAACAAAAGTCACATGAAAAACTAAATAAAATTGATTCTTTCTCTCTCTCACTGTCCCTCTCTCTTAAAAAGAAAAAAGAAAGAAAGAAAAAAGAAACTGAGATGAGGCTCAAGCCATGAAATAACCCAGGCACCACAGGGCACCTCAGGGCAATGAGGGATAAACTCTGAGTAGGACCCACACTAAACCATGCACTCCAGGCCTCCTTCTGCCTCAATGCAGAACTGTGTTCCCCACAGCTTTTTTTTTTCCTTCCTAGTCTGCATCAAGTCACTCTGCAAGCTAGCTGAAGTCTCGTGAGGTCAACATTATCATCTACATTAGCCATACTGAACACAGATCTTTTACTGAATACAATATTCAGTCATTTTTTATTTGTATTTATGCATAAACTGTGTAGGTTTTTTTACTTTAAAAATGTGTTCAGCTGGAGCAGTGGCTCAGCAGTTATAGTGCTTGCCTGGCATCCACAAGGATGTGGGTTTGAGCCCCAGCACCACAGACACAACTATGTGTTGGAGCAACAAAAGCCACTTGAAAAACTAAATAAAATTCATTCTTTCTCTCTCACTTTCCTTCTCTCTCTTTAAAAAAAATGTGTTCAGCCTTTCTTTTTAGCAGAAATAGCCTGTCATTTTTATGATCAATCCAAAATTTATTTTCTGTAAAACTTCAAGGTTCAGAGGAATGAAGCATAACAAACCAGTGCCATATGCCAGAGGAACTGAGGTCCAGGTAGGTGAAATGACCTGGCCTGCTGCCTTACTCTCCACTTTGGGTTGAAAAGCACCTCACTGGCTCAAACACAGAGAATCCAGAAGAAACGATTGTCACTATATTCTCATAGCACCTAACTGGAACAAAAGTCAAGATCTAGACTTGCCTATTATTTACAAAGTTTTAGATACATTTCTTTAGTAGCTTGTAATTAGAATAGAAAATCCCATCTACCACAGTGAGAGCCTCCTCTCTGCATGGCATGCTTGAATGCTGAAGCATTTTGGATCACTTTCAAACCTAGTCATTGTCCATTACATTCTTTGGACAACAGTAACCCAGGCTCAGCTTTCTAATTCTGGGGTTTGGCAGACATGAACCATGTCTCGATTGTTCACTGATGATGGGAATGCCAGCTTCTGAGAGACCAGGCTGAACAGCATCTGCCACTCCATTTAATGCTGACTCTCTGCATGGTCTTCCATGGATTTATTTGCATGGGCAACTTTGCCAAACTAGTAGAGTAAATCTGAATGGAGTTGGAGACCTTGTTTCCCTACCCATAACCTCTCCAGAGACCTAAAAGGTACGGAACTGGGAGATAATGACCTGCTGATTTAGCAAGGTCAGTAGCTAATGCGTAATTCCAAGTCATGATTATCCGGAGGACTGGACAATGTCTGTAAAATATTGCCCAATATAAATCACAAAGCAGTCACAGTATATCAAGTCCACCGTGGGGATAGATTTAGGGTGGATTAATGATTTTTGTCAGTATGGAATGCTTTTTAAATAAGGTCTGAGCATGTCCCTTTAATATTTTTAGATCAAATAAAGAAGAAAAGGGCAATGCAAAAATTCTCTGTAGAGATGGTTTATAGCCTCACAGAAGAGTCTTGTGCTCATTAACTCATGTTCGCATAAATATTAGAATAGAGTATTCCCAGATGGTTAAATCAGAAATCCAGGAGCTCCAGTGGGTGGTGGATGGGGCTGCAGGAAAGCAAAGAAAAAGTGAATAGCCAAGAGATGTGTGAAATGGCCTTGGGAGGGTAGCCCAGGAGCTCCGTTTGTACCTGATCTGCCACGTAATGAAGCAGGGGCCATGAGAGCCAGTGTTGCCTGCACGTAGCAGCATCAAATCCTGAATGTGGCTGAGGTTCCCAAGCAGAGTCCATGACCTAGGGCAATGAGGGATAAACTCTGAGTAGGACCCACACTAAACCATGCACAACAGTAGCTCTCACTGCCAGACCTCTTCCACACCGTGATTTGGGGAATTCTCATGAGTCTAGTCTCTGAGCACAATTCTCCAGCTTTTCTGACATTGTTGAACTAGCCACCCCAAATCCTTTAATTTATTTTCTGCTTAATCAGCCAGAATCAGTTTCTGTTACTTGGAACTAAGACTCTAACTAATTTGGGTATTCTGGGAGGGAAATAAGAACTTGAATTCCATCTTAAACCCTGTAGGTCCAACCTGTACACTGGGCCAATCACTATGCTAACCAATAGACTGTAGGTACCTCACGGAGGGTGACCATGTAAGATTATTATCCAAAATAGAAATGTTTTCATTCTAAAAAAATGTTCCGTTTATAGCTATGCCAGGACTGTCCTCATCACACAGTATGGTCTTCCTACCTTTGTGCCCTTCTGAAGCATTATGCCTTTTTCTTTTTGCCCATGAGGTTAGTGGGCTCTTCTGGGAATTATGGGTGTAGTTTAAGGCCCAGAGCTCAGGGTCAGACTCACTGAATTTTATTCAGTTCCCCAAGTGTGATGGGCAGTTTTACGTGCAACTGGGCTGGGTTAAGGAATGTTAAGATAGCTGGTAAATTTCTTTCTAGGTATGTCTGTGAGGGTGCTTCTGGAAGAGATTAGTATTTCCATCAGTCTTGGTTTAAAAAAAAAAAGATTTACCCTTACCAACATGGATGGACACTATCCAATTCTTTGGGGCCTGAACAGAACAAAAAGATGGAGCAAAGGCAAAATTTCTCCCTCTCCTTGAGCTGATAGAGGGGAAAATTTAGGCAGTCAGTGTAGGCAGAATGCTGAGGGTTGATGAGGAAATTAGCTGACAGGCATTTTTTTTTTTAAGACGGCAAAGAGCGTCCACTGTTATACCCTCTGCTAGCCAGGCCCTCTGCTAACAAGTGTTCTGGACACAGGGATCTCCTTCTGCTGATGAAAATGCCCACGGACCTAGGAAAAAGACGAGATCAGACCAGAACTTCTGCGCCCCTGCTCCTAGATTTGGGGGAGGGAAGACAATGATTAGCCAAAAGAGGGAGAATCTTGAGAGACTATGAGAAGGATGAATCGAATCCCTCCTCTTCGAGTTCTCAGCTCTGGGACTCCCTTCTCCTGCAGAAGTCTTTTCTTGCTATTCTTTCTTAAATAAAAAGTGTCTTTGACTTCAGGGGACACAAACCCAACTTCCACCAAACTGACTCACTTCTCCCACCTCAGACCTCAGAGCTCCTGGTTCTTGGGCCTTCGGACTCCAGGACTTACACACTAAGAGAAAGTAATGTCCATTCTGGGGCGGGGGTGTGGCTCAGTGGTGGAGGTCTTGCCTAGAATGTTCGAGACCCTGGGTTCAATCCCCTGTACTGCGAAAAAAAAATCCATTTTGTTTAATGCTCATTTAATTTCTTTAGCAGCAAATATAAAAATGCCCTTTTTAAAAAGTGGACTTTCTAGGAAGGATAGCACATACCTGCCTTTAAGTGCATACATGGAACTCTTCTGGATAATGCTCATCAGGAAGAGTACTTTTTTGGGGGGTAGGAGAGAGAAACATTTTTTAGTTTTTCATGTGGCTTTTGTTGCTCTGAGACTTCATTATGTACATGGTGCTGGGGTTTGAACTCACGGACTCACACATGCCAGGCAAGCGCCATAACTGCTGAGCCACCGCTCCAGCCCGGAACAGTACTCTTAATGAAAAAATAAAAGCAAAATGGAAAGCACTAGTTTCTTTTCAATGAGTCCATGAAGGTAACAAACCAGGAAATGAGCTGGCAGCTGAGGATAGCCTGGGCATATTAGTGGTGCATATGGAGAAATCGTGTTCTCTTAGCTGCTAGTGGGCAGCCCCTTGGGAAGGGCTTTCCATTTGTTGAGACATATATGAGACAAGCTTTGGGAGAAGCTGAAACCCAGAGGGGCATTCAGGGGCAGGAGACACTGGGTAAACTGCCTTCCTAAGGGGCTTTCTGTCAACAGGCCTTTGTGTGGTTAAGCACCTTGGAGACTTTGGGCCTGAGACAGGAGCTGTGCATAAATGGGCCTGAAGTTGGAGCTGAGCTCAAATGCTCTGCACAGATGAGGAGTGGGGAGTAAGTCAGAGGACAGAGGAGGGAGAAGCCTTTGGGAGAAAACCCTTTCTGTAACAAACAACCCTGCTGGGGCATATCCAGAGACCTGTGGGGGAAAGAGGTATCTAATGCTACATGACTTAACCCCTTTTTAGGACTCACAAAGGTTCAATGAACACCAGAAAAAAGCTTGGAGTAAAGAGGTTCTTGTGATGGTGAAGAGACTATGTGGAGCCTTTAGGATGACATGGGACAGAGATGCAGTTCATGCATTTGGGTGAAGGGGCAGCTGACTAGCGGGCATCTTCTCTGATAAAAATGTGCTTCCTTCTGCTTCTTCTTTTTTGATACCAGGGATCAAACTCAGGGGCACTTAACCACTGAGCTGCATCTCCACCCTTTCTATTTTTTATTTTGAGACAGGGCCTCCCTAAGTTGCTTAGGGCCTCACTAAGTTTCTGAGACTGGCTTTGAACTCAAGATCATCCTGCCTCAGCCTCCCAAACAGCTGGTTTGCACCACTGCACATGGCAAAAATGTGCTTATTTGGAGTACGGGCAGGCAAGAATAAAGGACATATCAGTGACTAAGGAGACCATAACAGTGGGAGAGCTGACATGGAGGAAATGAGGAGCAACACAGAGAGAAAAGGGCTAGAGAATCTGAGAGAACCTGAGCAGAGAGCTGGGTGAAGATCCAGGTCCACTACAGGCACGGAGTGACAAGTCACGGCGAAGACAGGAACAGGTGGTACAGACATCCCTGAGATGTCGATTTTGTGGATGTCAGGTTTGTGTCCTCTTGGAGTCGAAGAATGAAACCCAGGGACACCGAGGCAAGCGTAGTAGACGGATTTTATTTTATAGAAAATAAATCATAGGGAAAGGAGCAGACTTCCCCCAGAGTGGGAGAAGGGGACAGAGCGGATGAGGCAGTGAGGTTTTATATGACGTCCTCTCCTCGATTGGTCACTGCTTCCCTGCCCTGTACCTAGGACACAGGTCTGGGGAATTCTGGTCCAGCCTTGGGTTCATGCCTCAAGCACCAATAGAAAGAATGTGGTTCCTTCCTTAGCAGCAGGGAGTGTCTGCATCTGGGCC
>PVKS010024328.1:0-31206 GCA_004027875.1 Aplodontia rufa
GTGTGTGTGTGCGTGCGTGTGTGTGTACTTAGTGTTCTGCTCTGTTGCTGGTTTCATCATTGTCAGTTCTGCGAGTTTGCTTGGTGTAATGTTTTCCTTTGTGCCAGGGACTGAACCCAGGGCGTGTCCCCACAGATCCTCTTCCCCAGGTCTTTTTATTTATTTATTTTTTTCTTAAAGCAGAGTAAGTTGCTGAGGCTGCCTTTGGAACTTGCAGTCTTCCTGCCTGGGCCTCTCACGTTGTTGGGATTACAGGCGTGTGTCACCATGGCTGGCTTCATGGAGTAATCTTGCCGGATTTCTGCATCATTAGATCATACCTTCTGTGAGCAGAGGTAGTTTCTTTTTCTTGAGTGATTGCAATGGTTGGAACTTCCAGTGCCATGTTGAATAGCAGTGGCAAAAGCAGTCATTCTTGCCTCATTTCTGACCTGGTGGAAAAGCTTTCAGTCTTTCAGCAACGAGTATGTTGTTCACTGTGGGTTTCTCACGTGTGGCTTTTTCTTTTTATGCACTTTTTAAATGGTGCATTGGGGTTGTGTGTAGTTTGTGGTTGCCTCTATGTACATGCATTCAGTGTAGCAATATAATGGGCCAGCATCACTGCCCAGCCCTTCCCCCAGCTCTCCATCTTCCCACCTCCAGGTCCCTTTCCTCTTTTCTGCTGGTCTCACGTGGCTTTTATCGTATTCAGGGGCTCGCTTCTGCCCGTGGTTGTGGTGTTTTAACATGGAAAGTTGGTAGTTTCGCCAAGTGCTTTTTTCTGATTGCGTGAGACAGTCGCGTGGTTCCCCGCCCTGCATTCTATTGTGTTTTTGAAAGTTGGGCCATCCTTGCTGCCAGGAATAAGCCCCACTTGGTCCTGTTGTATAATCCTCTGAATATGAGCTGAATTCAGCTTGGTAGTATTTTGTTGAGGACATCAATGTGCATAAGAAACATTGGTCTGCCAGTTTATCTTGGTCTCATAGCACCTGGCTTTATTATCAGGGTGAAGCTGGCCTCAGAATGAGTTAGGAAGTACTTCCTGTTTCTTTTTTGGAAAAGTTTGAGAAGGATCGGTGTTCATTTTTCTTTAAATATTTACTAGGATTCACAGTGAAGCCCTGGGGACCAGGGCCTTTCTTTGTCGTAGCACCGTGTGTCTTACTGACACGTGCTTGTTTTTGCTTCTTGCAGAGCAGAAGGACCACGGGATTATGGTGGCCAGCACTTCCCCTGAAGACGGGGCCTCTGGCAGCAGCTCTGAGCCGGACGCCGTCCCATTCCAGGAAGGCCTGAGGGCCTTCGACCAGCTGGATGCAGTGTCGAGTTTGCCCACACCCAGCGACATCCTTGTGTCCTACTCTACCTTCCCAGGTGAGCTCGTCTCCCAGGGGTCTTCACATCGCCTTGCATGTGGCTGTGCTGTGAGCTCCTGGTTCTGCTCCTTGCTGCCTGTGTGACCTGGGGCAAGTTACTTCTCCTCTCTGAGCCTCAGCTCAGGGGGAGGTGTGCAGGAAGCCTGGGGTGCAGAGTCACACCAGTTGTGCTGGTGTGCCTCCCTTGCCTCACCCTCCAGCCCCGCCTCGGTCTTCTCATCTTTACCATGGGAACAGTGATCCTGTCTCGGGTCCGTGGGGATTCAACAAGGGGTGGCGCGTCAGGGAGCACAGTGCCTGGCGCATAGGAGGAAAGGTCTAGAACGCTTCTTCCTTCCCCTGGCAGTCGCTGGACTTCTCAGAGCCTCAGTGTCCTTGCTGGGAAAATGAAGTGACAGCAAAGGCAGGAGGTGGTTGCGAGGGTGAAGTAAGGTCACCAGTGGCACGGAGCCATGGGGATGTGGCGGCTGCTGCCGCCTGCACGTAGCTCCAGTCTGGAGTGGCCCCAGCCTGCAGGCGCAACAGGAGGACGGCTTTTCGGTGGAGCTGAGCCTTCCCGCCTCCGTAGGTTTTGTCTCCTGGAGGGACACCACGCGCGGCTCCTGGTACATTGAGACCCTGGACGGCGTCTTTGAGCAGTGGGCGCACGCTGAAGACCTGCAGTCCCTCCTGCTCAGGGTGAGCTCCACGTCCCCTGAGGGACAGGGCAGGCTGTGGGAGGGCAGCGTGTCCTCCTCGGGGTATGTGGGACACCAGACCCCTTCCAAAGAACGGGCAGGCCCTGCTGCTTCTGAGCTGGGCTCCTTTGATTCTCCTGACAAGGGATGTGCCTGCCCTCAAAGGGCCGCCATCCCTGCCTCCCCTGAGCGTCCCCCACTGACAGAGCCGTCCTCATTGCCAGAGTGTGGCACCTGAAGGCTGGTCGTGGCCCCCTGTGCCTGCGACACCATGGAGTAGTCTCTTACTCTTGACCCCCAGGAATCTTGGTGCCCCTTGAGTATGTCCGGGGCCCCCGTGAGAGACAGGGATGGAAGGGTGGCGTGACAAGGCCTGGCCCCGCTCCGTGAAAACCCCACTGGAGTAGTTCCCTCCCCCAAGGGTCCCGGAGTCGTGTGGCTGCCTTTGGGAAGCGCACGTGGGTTCCTCCAGCTGTGCTGTGGCTGCACCAGGAAAGGGGCTGTGTAGGAGCCACTGCTTGCTTCCGAGTGACGTTCCAGCCTGAGCACTGCTGAGCAGAGCCAAGCGGACAGCAAGCGCAGGGTGACCGCCTGTCACGGTGCGGAATGTAGGCTCCCCAGCCCTGGGCAGGTGGCCCTCAGACGCCACCGGAGCCCTGCAGGTCAGGGGCAGGGGACAGCTAGGGCCAAGCAGTGCATGGGGCTCCTGCTCCTGATCGCTCAGCCTTTCTTCATGTAAAGCTTTTAGTCTGAGTTGAACTATGTGAAGTTTTGAGTTTTGAAATTTTGAATTTAGTGCTTTTTAAACTTGTGGTAGTGCTGGGTGTGGTGGCGCACGTCTGTAATCCCAGCAACTTGGGAGGCTGAGGCGGGAGGATTGCAAGCTCGAGGCCAGCCTCAACAACTTAACAAGATTCTGTCACAAAATAAAAAGTAAAAACAGCCAGGAGTACAGCTCCGGGTAGCACATGCGAGCCCGGGTTTGGTCCCCAGTCCTGACCTCATGCCCACCAGGCCCGCTGACTGCACATTTCCCAGCCCCTCTTGCTTCAGTCGAGAACTGAACACTCTTGAACACTCTGACCTCCCTGTGCTTGTGTTTTTGCAGGTTGCTAATGCGGTTTCAGAGAAAGGAATTTACAAACAGATTCCTGGTTGTTTTAATTTCCTCCGGAAAAAACTTTTCTTTAAAACTTAAAGGGGCCAGGGCCACTCACCCTGCCTTATCACTCACCCCAAACCTCCCTGCTGGTTTCCCGGAGGCGGAGGCAGGGAGGCTTGGTCTTTCCTACAAGTTGAGCAGTCTGTGGTCTGTGCAGGGTCTGCTCCTTCCCCACTGGCGGCAGCCAGGCCCTTGGCAGTGCCCGGGCTGGAGGCAGATGCCAGCAGCGTCTTGAAGAGGAGCAGCCTGTTCGGAAGCCACAAGGCCTCCTCATCAGTGACGTGGCCTGTGACCCCTCCCACCTTCTCTCTGCGGGGACAGTGATTCTCTGCCTCCACACCAGGAGGGGCCAGACGACTCGGCCTTCCTGTACATTTTAGATGTTTTGCCCCAGGCGTGGGTGCTCCCCTGCAGATACTGTCACATCCCTCCTCCAGTGGAGCCCACCAAAAATATCTTCAGAGCTGCCAAATGTGCCCTGGGGACAGCACCGCCCACACTTGGGATTCTCGGCTACAGCCAAGGCGGCATCTCGCACACCAACCAGCCTGGGCTGCTGGTCTGATGGCTGGGGCCTGCAGGTTACTTGGGACTGCAGAAGTGGCTGACTTTCCCTGTGTTGTGCTGTTCAGTCTTAAAACAGTGAGCCTTAGGTGCTTATGATGCCCCCTCGTTTTGCTGTCGCACTATTCTTCCTGACGGGGGAGACCTGCTGTTTATAAAGCCTTTCCCCTTTCTTATCTCTTGATCCCCCTCCATCTCAGGAAGTAGGGATGAGACCCGGGAGCTCCGAGGTCTCCTGTCCAGGGAACACCATTATCCACTCTGGCCAGATTTGGAGTCCTCCGAGTCCTGGCCCCCGTCTCACCTGTGCCTCCCCTGCGGAGGGCCCCCCACCCCGGCTGCAGAGGACGCCCAGAACAGCGCCAGCCCTGAGGTCCTCTCGCGCGGCCTGCCCTTGCTGCCTGCTTTCAGGGCCACGGAGGCGCACGGACTGCTAAGGAGTCTCACCAAGACAGGATTCATGCAATTCACTTTATTGTTATTTTGCTCCTGCCATCTTGCCCATTCTGCCAGTGCGGAGACTCCTTTGGTTAGTTGTTTGCAATGACCTGCAGGACACACACAAGGAGATAAATAAGAGAACCGAACGCAGAGCTGCTCTTCTGTCCTTCCAGGCCACGTGCGGCTCTTACTGTGACCCGTGCTGCACAGTCTCATGCCTGAGGAACCCAAGGACATTTGGGGGAGAGAGGTGCCCGCAGCTTTTCGCTGACTTGCTGGGCTCTTCCTGTAGAGAGGGATCTTAGCCTGGAGTTCTGTTTGGGGTTTAGGTCAGGGGGCCTGCCAACCCCTAAAAATTATATGCATGCCTGGGCGTGGTCTTAAGTCTTAATTTGTTGCTCAGATCAAAACTGCTCTTTGAGGGGCTGGAGCAGTGGCTCAGCAGCAGAGCACTTGTACAAGGACCTGGGTTCGAACCCCAGCACCACATACACAGCTAAGTGGAGGAAAAACAAACCAGATGAAGATCAAAATAAAATTGATTCTTTCTCTCACACACTCCCTCTAAAAATCAAAAAAAGAAACAAAAAAACCCCCAAAACCAAAAATACCGCCAAGCCTGCCATTTGCCAGGCCCTGGTGTGCACAGTGGAGGGCTGTGACCTGCTTTCAGGGACCTTTTTTTTCTTTGTGGTGGTGCTGGGTGTCCAACCCAGGGCCTGTCACATGCTCCGCTCTTGCTCCACTACTGAGGGGACCTCAGCCCTAAGCATCCTGGTCCCGCTGAGGCCTGGACCTCCACAGCACAGATACTCAGCCACTGTGCAGGGGCGTATGTCCACAGGCAGCAGAGTGAGAACCGGAAGCAGAGGAAAGCCTCTCTCCCTGCGGTCGCACTAGGGGACAGCGAGTGAGCTGTTGAGAGGGTTGACAGGTCTGTGTGCCGATGAGAATGCCACTGGGGATTAGGTGGAAAACTAAGTTGCAGATGGGAGCAGCACCCTGTTTTTGGTTGGCAACAGTGTGCACAATGGTGCACCTGTAGGTGTTTTTATATGTGCATAACGGCCAGAGGAGTGCCAGCCCAGCTACGAGCAACCACTGCCTCCGCAGCGTGCAAGCGGAGATGTGAGCTGAGGGACTTGTGCTTTTGTGCTTGGTGCGCTCCTGTGTTCTGCTCTCATGAAGGGATGTGCGACCTTCTGAGGAAGGAAGTAAAGCTGGCAAGTGCTGAAGGCCCACGGGCAGCTGTTATTCCCTGGACATCTGTTGAAAGAGCGCATGTCCCGGGCCACCTGCTCGTGCCTTTCGTTGGCAGCTCTCTGACTCTGACCCACCAGCTGTCTAGGTTCACCCAGGCAGGTGTGTGCAGGCCCCCTCAGGGCCTTAGCTGTGTGTGCCTCAAGGCTGCTCATGGTGTGCCCCTGGCCTGGGACCACTGCGAGGTGGCACTAGCCTCTTGCAGCTGCTGAGACAGCCTCTGCCAGGGGACAGCCGGCTGCCTGAGTTGCATGCTCCTGGAACCCATGCCTGGGCATTGTGTTGCCCTGGCTGCTGTGGTGAGTGGGGGCCTCTGCCCAGCTGCCATGCAAGGTTGGCTTCCCCTGTTGATCCCTGCTGCCATCTGGCCTGCTCTGTTGTGCCTGCGCCTGTGGCCGGGAATAGCTGATGCCGAGACTGTAAGCCCAGACAGTTGCCCCTGGCCCTGCTGTGGGTCCTCAAGGTGCTGCCAGGCCCAGCTGCAGGGCGACCCATGTAGCAGCTGGGCTGGATCAGGACCCTAGGACTTGGCTGGGAAATAGCCCCCAGGTCCTTCCATCCTGTCACTGGGGCTGCTTTGCAATGCTGGTGGCACTGCAAAAGCTGGTTGGAGATGTGCCCCAGCCAGAGTTGAGTCGTGGCTTTCCCAGTTTACGACAGATGCCCCCAAACACTCCCACCACCCACATCGATGGCTTCTTGCATTTCCCTTGTTCTTCAACTAGCTTGTTTTGGAGTCTTTGTGGCCTGTGACCACTTGTTGTCAAAGCAGAGCCTGGGGACAGACAGATGAACCCAGAGCCGCCAAGTATTATGGGGAAACTCGGAAGCTGCCACCTGCCTGCTTGGACAGTGTGGTTTTCCTCTCGTGACCACAGGCTTGGTAAGAGTGACAATCTAATTCAATCGACCAACTGCCTGCAAATTAAACTTAACATAACAAGATCAGATGCAGCTTTCCCTTCTTCGCAGGCTCTGCCACAAGCACCAGAATTCCCGCTCGCTCTGGCTCCTCAAAATGCTGAGCAGCAGCTACAGAAGAGCGAGCCAAGGAGGTGGCAATGCGGGGTGGTTTCCAATCTGCCTCCAGGACAGCATCTCTCCCTCCCAACTTAGGTCGCCAGACTCTGCCTCCTGCACCCCTTTCTTTGGGCAGACTCTTCCTGCTCTCCAGCTGCTCCTACCCACTGCTGCTTGTGTCCACAGCTGGGCTCAGTATTGGCCAATGATTATGTTTAAAATTATTTTATTTTTAGCACTAGGGATTGAACCCAGGGGCACTGAATCAGTGAACCACATCCCCAGCCCTTTTTATGTTTTATTTTCAGACAGGGTCGTGCTAAGTTGCTGAGGCTGGCCTTGAACTTGACATCCTCCTGCCTAGCCTCTGGAGTTGCTGGGATTATGGGTGTGTGCCACCATACCCGGGTCTTAAAAATTATTTTTAATAATTTTTTATGGTTATTATTTGTGAAGAAATGTCTGTTGATTATAATAAAAAGTAAAAATTGGGCTGGTGCACTTGCTCAAAGGAGACAGCCCACAGGGGACACATTCACAATTACAGGGGGACCATCCCAACCCAGCACTGAAAATCCTGCATCCCTGGAGCCTCTGAGTCCTAAGCAATGATGGCCACCCTACAGAAGAGCTGGGGGACTCTACAGGGAGACTAATTTCTAATAATTAAGGTTCTCAGGGCTCCAACCATAGGGTTTGGGCTTTGCAGGTAAATATGACCATTTATAGCACTGCATGGTGGGGTCTGGGCCCCCCACTGATAAGGGAAACGCACCATCAGTCCTTAGGATCCCACTCTTATTGCCTGAGGGGTGTCCTTTATACTCAACCCTACATGTTCCTTTACACACAACTTGACACACGGCAATTTTGGCCACCCATGGGGGTGCTAGCAGGAGTTTCCCAGGTGTGCAGCCTCCTCCGAGGGGGCCCTGCCACATTTGAGGGGGAGTTCTAGACCCTTGCTGGGCATGGCCTTTGGGGCCAGGACCTATGGGGCTCAGGGCTCCTCCAGTTCTTACCTTATTGATCCAGTCTATGTAGTTGGAGACCCTGGTGAAGACGGAGGGCTTGCGGACGTAGTTGCAGCCGAGAGAGGACCCGAAGCTTACTATGCCATGGACCTGCCATTGGCCATTTACCTCACAGCTCAGTGGTCCTCCAGAGTCGCCCTGAGGAAGGCCAGAGTCAGGAAGGGCGGGCAAGGGGTGGCCCACAGGGACCCCTGTCCTCAATGCATTCATGTTCTACTGAGTGTTGGCCTGTCCCGTGCAGCCACCCGGTTCCACAGCTCCGGGTGGTACTGTGATAACTACAAGAAGAGCCACTTTCTTGGGTGTCCCAAGCTGGACTAAGCACTGTATCTGCCTCATTTCATTTCATCCTCACAAAAGCCTATGGGATGGGAGTGTCACGGTTCACCTGGGAGGAAAACTGGGTGCCCGGAGGCTGAGCCTTGCCCGAGGTTGTACAGGCACAGATGAAGGGGTGGAGGGCACCCCAGAGTTAGGCCACCAAGCTCTTAACCACCGCCCACCACTTCATCTGGTGACAAGGGAGTTTCCTGGGGGTCTGTGTGGGCAGAGTGTTGGCCACACTTGATCTAAAGGGCATGAGATGCCACTTCCACCTCTGTCCCCATTCCACTGCAGAGCCTGCCATGTAGCAATATCTTTGGGCTAAGACACTGTCTCTAAGAGGGCTTCTGTGGCAGCTACCTGTAGGGAACACCTTGGGCTGTTCATGGGGATTAATTCATCAAGTAAGAAGTCACCTTTGAAAAACCCTAACCCAGAAAATAACTTCCCCTTGGTTTCCTCCATGCAGAGGAAGGAGGGATGACAGTAATGAGGGACCCTGAAGAGATCCAAGGAGGGACTTCCCGGTAGTGAGGAAGGACGGACACTACAAGGAAAATCTTGAACCATATTTTCCTCCCTTTTTGAGGACAAGAGCCCGATTCCTGAATGTCCAGCGCTGTTTGCAGTGCTCTGCCGGGACATGGAGGACTGCCTAGGACCTGTGGGGCTTCCCCCCGTCCCCAGGCTCATTTCGCTACTCACATTGCAGCTGGCGACCACGCCGTCACCCCCGGCACAGATCATGGTGTTCTTCACGGTGCTGCCCCACCAGCTGGAGCTGGAGCACGTGGCGTAGTCCACGACCAGCAGCTTGCCCTCCTGCAGGGTGTCGGGAAGAGCCCCATTGGCTGGGTGAGAACAGAAAGAAGGCGTCAGTGGGACAAAGGGGCTTCTGGGTAAAAAGGAAGTGGTGACACCCAGGGTTTTCTGACAAGCCCTTTTCTCTCTGTCCTTTACTTTCTTCCATCCACAGGGCTGTAATGGGAGCAGCCATGTTTCCTCTTCTCTGCCCTCACAGCTGATTGGTCGGTTTTCCATGGCCTCATATCTGATTGGTCAGTCTTCTGTGCCCTCACAGCTGATTGGTCAGTGTTCCGGACACTGGTGATTGGTTCAGGGGTGAGCACCTGACTTAAGCTGAACCAATGAGCTCCTTCTCCCAGGAATTTGGGGTGGAGACTAAGAATTCCCGCCCAGAGAGCTATTGGCAGTGGCTGCCATATTTCTGCTGGTAGAGAAGGAGGAAGTGGAGCCACCCAGACAAGAAATTCTGAGGGAGGGCAGACTGCATTTGTTACAGGTGTCCAGTTCCCGGTTCTGGCCTGCTCCTGACGCCTGGTTGTGTCTCTCTGTCCTTGGGTTGAGGCTCCTAAATCCTTGCCACAAATTCTCCTTTTGGCTGAGCTACTTCCACGGGGTTCAGTGGCATATTTTCTTAAATATGCCTGTGAAGCCTGCTGGCATTTGGAGCCTTCTCATTGGGGAGAACATTCTGGCATGGTCAAGCAGAGCTTTCCTAATGGCCCCCAATGACACTGCCCGCTCAAGTTCCACCCCATTAGCATCACCGCCACCACCAGTGGCTGGGATGAGGATTATTTTCGTGCTCCACTCACATTTAGGAGGCTTTCCAAAGCTCTGCAATCCTCACGGGAACATTTATATTTTATATAAATGTGGATATTTATATATATCAATATATATTGTCTGATAGATGGGACATTGGCAGCAAGAGAAATTAAGTGCCCTGTGTAAGGTCACTGTAATCAACGTATAATTAGTTCATGGAATTAGTTCATGGGTAACACTGGGCCATGTGTGTTCTCACACATGTCATCTCTTCTATTCTTCACCAACAGTTTCCACTTTACAGATGAGGAGCCTGGGATTAAAGAGTGGCTCACCCAGGGTCCCATAGAGACCTATAGAGTTGGGACTAACAGCCAGCCATTTGGACCCTCCTGGCCCTCACCATTTCACCACCTCACCGTCTCAACACCCTCCCTCTTCCACTTGGTTTCCCTGTGTCCTGGGTTTTGAAGACAAGCTGGTCAGAGGGCCATAGTAATTTCTTGGAGTGTATGTGTGTTGGTGTGTTCTTGTCACCCATAGGTTTATGTCATTATGAACAAAAGCCCCTCATGTACCTGAAACTCCCTAGACTCTTCCAAACCTCTGGTGATTTTACATTTCGTCTATAGAGCTCTCGTTCTATCCCAGTACAGTAACAACTACGGCACAGCAGCTACCATGTGCCTCTGTTACTGGTCTGAGTGCCTCCTGTGGACCATGTCCTTCAATCCTCTCTACACAGATGAGGAAACTAACACAGAGAGGGTAAGTAATCTGCCAAGGTCACACAGCTGAAAGGGGACAGCTGGGATTTCAATCCAGGCTCTCTTGCAGTCAAACACTCTGGGATGACACATAGTGGAAGAGACCCCAACCAGACGGGTGACAGCACCTCCCTTCCCTGCCTGGCCTTGAGGCTCCTGGCTTGCACTTACTCTGCAGCCTGCCCCAGCCCGTGACATAGCAAACGTAGTTGTTGGCTAGAATGGTGCCAGAAGCTGGGAGGTTGGCTGGTTGGATCCTGTCCGTCGAGGAGACAGAGGAGGCCAGTTTGAGCAGGGCAATGTCATACCTGGGTGAGGAAAAAGGCAGAGTGAGAAGAGGGTCATCCAAGAGGGGCTTTGGTGGGTGCAGAGACATCTTCTGGGCTGTTCTACAGGGGGTGTAGCTGGGCATATTTGAAAATGTAAAAAATCTTGTTGGGAGGGCTTAGGGAGGGAGAAGTGGGGAGGGACTGTGTCCTTCTCCACTGAGAACACCAGATCTGTGTCTCTTGGTGTGGACTGGACACACGGTCAGTGACAGCTTGGGGGACACAGGAGCCTCCAGGCTTAACAGGCAGGAGACCCAGGCTGTTTCCAGGGTCTTTGCTTCTCCCTCCACTGTCCCACCCCACCCAGGCAGTTTTAGAACTGGTTCTGCCTCCACGAGATCAGAGCCCTTTCCCTTCCTTACAGAAGGAGCAGAGTGGGAGGGGGAGGGGGTGAGCCCATGGCTTCTGTGACACCCCCGTCTCAGCTCCTGCCACCTCCATCCCCAAGATCCCCTGGACAGAACGTACCCACTGGCCACACTGTTGGAGTTCCACTTCTCGTGCACGACGCTCTTGGAGACGCTGACAATCTTTGAGCCGCTCTCCGTGGTGGACAGCTTCTGCCGGCCCAGCACCACGCGGTAGGTCTTGGAGGAGCTGCAAGGGGAGCCGAGCAGAGGTCAGCCCCTCCTCGGGGCCCCATGGGCAGGGACACCCAGGACTGATGCCAGGGATGGGCCCAGGTGAGTGACGGCTGTAGGAGCCAGCAGTGGGGCTTGGGAAGTTTTTTCCTAGGAGCCATCTGTCGGTTGTTGCAGCGCAGATGACATAATGTAAAGCTGTCACTGCAGAGCCATTATAACCTTCCTATACTAACTACAAACTGTGAAATAACAAGTTGTAACAATATAAACTTTATTTTATTATGGAGGGATTGAAAAAACGTTCCATTTAATCCCATTTTCTGGTGGGGAAACTGAGGCCGTGAGAGGGGTGAATGTCCAGCAGTCCAGAAGCAGAAGTCAGGATGCCTGATTCTGGGCCTCCTTTATTTTCCCCACCGCCTCATTGAGCTTGTAGGTCAGGTGGGGAAGGGTTCAAGCTCAGTGGCGGTTCACGCCCCCCGCCCAGTGTAGCACTGACGAGAAGAGCAGAGGGCATGGGGAGGAAGAGGGCAGTGGACCCCACTGCAGAGCACTCCGCTGTGGCCTTTGTAGTAGGTGTGGATGTTAATCAGTGGCTTTTATGAGCACTTGTCATGTGCCAGGCCCTTTAATGTGTCATCTCCTTTAATCCACACTAAATTCTGTGATCCCCGCCAGGCGCTTGTGATCCCAGCAGCTCAGGAGGCTGAGGCAGGAGGATGGCAAGTTCAAGACCAGCCTGGAGAATTTAGCAACACCCTTCTCGAAATAAACATTAGAAAAGGTCAGGAATGCGTTTCAGTGGGAGAGCACTTGGGTTCAAGAGCTTGGGTTCAAGCCCCAGGACTGAAAAACAAAATTCTGCCATCTCATTTTTTGCCGCAGAATATTAGGATATTTAAAGCTTTGAGTTTTCATTTTGGTTGTCAAGGGAACCCAGTTCCACATGGGGAGGCCACATCCGGTACTCCCAGGAGGGCAGGAACTGGGCCTCCCTGTCCTCCACACCCTCTCTCAGTCCAGGCCACTTAAGAGACAGAATTGTAGATCACCCCAAGTGATTATTTGCAGGGTGCTTAGTGTGGCCTTTGGGACCCCACTCTGGAGGTGAGTGCTGGCCAGCAGCTGGAGCAGCCTGGGTGACCAGGGGAAGGCAGTTAGTTACCTGATGCAGTGGGCAGCTGTCAGGACCCAGTTGCTGGCCACCAGGGACCCTCCACAGGTGTGTGACCACTGGCCACTGGAGCTGTACTGCAGGGAGACCTGCGGAGAAGCACAGATGTGTTAAGGCCATCAGCGTTCCTGGGGGCAGTGTGGAGGTGGGCAAGGGCCAGGTGCAGAACTTCAGAGTGCACCCAAGCCTCAGTACTCAGGATAAAAGGCACTTTAATGCTTTATAAAGTATAAAACAAAACTAACTCAAAATACATGATTAAACAATATTGAAAAGTTACATAGTCTGTTAAAATATAGCTTCTGAGCACCTTTCTGGGCCATGCCCCTCACTGGGAGCTTTTCCTTAGGACAATAGCCCTTCAATTTAATATGTCCACAGCCAAACTCTTCATGCCCTGCCCCACCTGTTCTGTCCCCCGGCTTCCCTGTCACAGTCTATGACCCTTCCATTTTCCTGGCTGCTCAGGCTAAAAACCCTTGGGCCATTTTGTTTCCTTTCCCTTGTATCCCTTACTCAAAGCCATCAGCGAGCCAGGTGTGTCGTACACACCTGGAAGCCCAACGACTCAAGAGGCTGAGGCAGGAGGATCGCAAGTTTGAGGCCAACCCACGCAACTTAGAGACACCTGGCCTCAAAAAATAAAAAGGGGCTGTAGGTTGGATGTGAAGTGCCCCAGCAGTTCAATCCCCAGGACCAAACAAGCAAACAGCCTCCTGCTCCAAAACAAGACACAACCTTGTGAGCTGTACCGCACACACAGAGAGAATCTTCCCCTTCATACCACCTTGGCTGTCCCAAACACCTCATCCATCCCCTGGATGATAGCCTGGTGTCCTGTCTTTTTTTTTCTTGGTGCTGGGGATGGAACCCAGGGTCTTCCTCGTGCTAAGCGCGCACTCTACCACTGAGCTGCACCCCAGCTCCTGGCCTTCTGTCTTTCTCCCAGCTCCCACCTTGGCCCACCCTTACTTCATGCACACCACAGCCAGAATGATCCTTTCTGCATCTGTGTCTGACTGTACCTCTTCCCTGCTCAGACCCTCCAATGACTCCCCATCTCGCACAGCGTAAAACTCAAAACTCTGGTGGTCTACCAGGTCCCAAGTCACCTCTGACCTCAGCCTCCTGCTGCCCTTCCATCAGCCATGCTTAACTCCATCGGTTCTGCAATATACCAAGCTCACTTCCGCCCCAGGGTCTTTGCACTGGCGGTTCCTCCTTCTGGAATATTTTCTTCCCAGGGATCAGCCTGTTTCTCTCCTCCACTTCCTCTGGGTCTCTGCTCCAGGTCACCACCTTCCTGAGGCCTGTGTGACCTCACATGGAAGATGGGGACTGTAATGATCTCTGAGCAGGGCTCTCAGGATGGTTAATAATCAGAACATCTGACACTATAAATTTCTAGAGATTGATCATTTACCATGTGCCAGACACAGTCCTGGGCTCAGGAAGTGACCTGGCTCATGTCTTAATGAGGCACTACACTTATTCCCATTTGGTGACTGCATGTATCTGTACAAGGTGGTCTATACCTTAAAGACTCTTAAATATCTGTAATACCACCTACGGGAAAAGGTCCATTTAATTGTTCCAAGTCAAACCAACAACAGCTCTGCGTAGAGCCGAGAGCTGAGCTGGCCCCCTGGCTCCTGAGTCTGTTTTCGCAAACGGATGGAACTGGGGACATGCTGTGTGAAATAAGGCAGTTCCCAAAAGTCAAAGTTGGAGTGTTTTCTCTGACATGCGGAAGCTAACCCAAAATAAGGGGTGGGGACAAGGAAGAACAGAAGAAAGATCAGTGGAGTAGATGAAGGGGAATGAAGGGAGGGGAGGAGAGGAAGGGAGACAGTGGAATGGATGGGAGCTGACTTCCTGCGTGCCTATATGGAAGGTCACCATCATGCACACCCACAAGACTCAGGAAAAGACTGTAAGTAAACAGAAGAAGGATCAGTAGAGTAGAGAGAGGGAAGGGAAAGCAGTCCTGGGGACTGAGTGACATTGTATGCTTTTATAACTATGTCAAAATGAATCCTGTTGTTATGCACAACTAAAAAGAACCCATAAGAAAAGTAAGAACTTCTACTGTAGTTCTGAAGTCTTATCGTAATATTTTGAGTGTGTAGAGGTTTGGTTTTAGGGGTGTCGACCTAGGGCCACATTCTTGGGGTGGGTTGGAGGGTCCTCTCAGGTGGTGGAGTGCGCAGTCCCAGGAATGAATCCTGGCTTTGTTTACAATTTTGACATTTTTTTCTTCATGGATATTTTTGCAGAGTTTGATCTTAAATATACCTCATTAAAATATTACTCATTTTTCATTGCTGAGCTTTGAGGCACCCCCCCTCAATTATTCTCCCAAATTGAGGGCTTCACTTGCCTTGCCTGATCCCCACCCACCTGGCTAGACCTGCCCACCACCCCAATAAAAAAAAATCTCCCCAGGGAAAGAGCAGCAGGAAGGGCAGGGGGTTTCCCAAGACTAACTGGTGCCCAAGGGAGGACACAGTTGTACCAGGAAGTGTTCTCACAGGCAGCTTTGATTGGTTCTCAGCACAAATGCACCATGGATTTTGGGGTCCCATATCGGAGGGTCCCCTTCAAATCTCCACAGAAAAGGTCCTGTGAGACTGTGGAAGAGGTGAAAGAACTAGAAGGCATAGCGCCAAGAGCATAAATTGCGAAATGCCAGGCACCATTCTGTCATCCACACTATTTCTGTCTTTCCTTTTTTGCTGTGCTGGGGACTGAACCCAGGGCTTTCTGCATGACAGACACCCACTTTGCCACTGAGCCACCCCCCCTGCTTCATTAATCTAGACACAAATGAATGGATGCTCGCCGTTCCCTGCGTGGAACCAGCACCTGCTGCACGGGACACCCTGCACCCTCACCGCTACTGCGCTGCTAGGGGCCCTGACCACGTGGCTGAGAAACGTGCCCCAGTTCTGCTGGATTTGTTCCCAAACCTGTTTCTCTCCATTGTGCTTGCAATTATGTGTTTCCATAAAACACAGAACTGATGGAATCAGAGTTCAAAAAAGAGAGCTGTGATTTATAGAGAAATTAAGTTAAATGTTTGGAAGATATTGGCTAATGGTGACTTAAAAAATACTGCTATTAGGTGCCTTCGAGAAAGCGGAAAGATGGCAAAAGTCAGGAACTCATTCCTCAGATTGCTTCAGGAGTGTCTCAGAGTTACTGCACTACTTCCAAGAAATGAACTTGCAGTCTCTGTCCCCTTCCTCCACTCTGGAGGAAGTCTGCTCTTTTCCCTCTGCTTTACTTTCTATAATAAAATCCGTCTACTATGCTTGCAAAGAAAGAAAGAAAGAAAAGAAAAGAAATGAACTTGTAGATGAAATATTACAGGGGCTGGTTTTTATGAGAAAATTAAGAATTCAAAATATTGGTGAACAGGTTAAAGTAAAATATGTACTAAACATTTCTAAATGAAAGTAAGATGTTTAAAGCACATATGTATGATTGAAAATAATTTTCTATAGCCAACTTTTCAATTAGTCCCAAGAGGCTTTCCCTACATTTCTCTACGCAAATCTTTACACATCTCCTTTGCATGCCCTGCCACTAATGTTCTAGTAATTTGGGCCTATGTCCCAGCTAGTATTTCAGTTTTGATTTCCCTGTGAGTCTATCAAGGTAAGCATTTATTTTCATTGACACTGAGTTGAAAATTAATTTGCATAAACAGCACTGATTGGTTTCTTGTAGCATGGACTATTTGCATAGATGGAGATGAATGGCTCACAAAAATAATAGTATATTTGTAAGCAAATGTCTGATTGGTTAACAGAGTAAGACCATTCATGAATTTGTATGCATGTTAGTGGGTTGGACAGCTTCCCATTGAAGCTGGAGAAGGCGCATCTTCCCCAGTCCCAAGGTTGGTGAAGTGGTCCATGCTGCCTTCTGAGTTTCCACCAATCCTCATCCCTGCCAGCACAACAGACCCCATGGTGGAGTGATGAAGGGGTGATGAGAAGTGAGTGGGACAGAGAGGGGAAGTACAGTGTGGTTGACTCACCTGCCAGGGCCACTTGGTGGGTGTCGTATTTTCACCTCCAACCACCCTCCCCTGCAGGGAATCAGGGAGCTCAGAGCTGAGAGCTGTGGAAGGAGAAATGGTGGGTGAGTCAGGATGCAGGGACTCGGTGGAGACCGTACTTGCTGCATACCCAGCCCCCAGTAGAAAATCCCTGCTCTGGAAGGAGCCCGGGAGGGCAGAGTCCAGTCCTTTGCTTTGCTTCTTTAAACTCCACTCGAACTGTCCTGTAACTACAGGGCTGAGTGCAGCGGGAGTGGGGCCAGGTGGGGACGAGAAGGCAGGAAGGGCCCATTCCCAGTCCCACCAGGTGTTGGGAGTATAGCGCCTCTGGGTGACAGCGATTACCTCCGGCCACCAACGCCAGCAGCAGTAGTGTCCTGATCATGGTGTATGCGTAGGAGTTCTGTAAGCCTGACCACGGCTGAGCCCTGTTTTTATGAGCTGGTTATCAGCAGGAGATACAGTAGGGGCCTGCAAGATGGAGATTTTCCCAAAGCTCAGTGGAATAAAGGGCTGGCGTCCAAACATTTTTTTTCCATCTTCTCCTTCGCATCGTTCCAAAAACACTGATAAAGATGCCAAAGGTAAGCTATTGAAATGTGGGCTCACACTTTCGAGAGCTTACGTGTATGTTAGGAGAAGAAAACGATGGGTTGTTCTTGAAGTGGCATTTCCTTTTCTTTCTTTCTTTTGAGAGAGGGGCAGGGAGAGAGAGAGGGAGAAAGACAGAGAGGGAATCAGTTATCAATTCTATTTATTTTTTCATTTGGTCTCTATTTCTCTGACACTGAGTTGTGTGTGTGGTGCTGGGGTTTGAACTCAGTCAAGGCCTCGTGCATTCCAGTCAGGTGTTCCAACTGCTGAGCCACCGCTCCAGTACTGGGGTGGCGTTTTCAAAGAAAAATGTGAACAAATAGCACCTCAGGCCCATGATTCTCAGCGGGGCTGGCTTAGTTACTGGGGGACATTTGATGATGTCTGGAGATGCTTTTGAGTATTGTGGCTGGGGTTGGAGGGTAGAGAGCAGAGAGGCTGCTGACCACCCTGCCATGCGCAGGACTTAGAAGCTGTTGCACGCCAAACATCAGTGGTGTTGAGTCACAGAAACCCTGTTCTAGGCCATGCTATGGACAAGCCATGTAAGTCTCTAGGCCCAGGGCCGCCTGTTTGTGAAGTAGGGAGAGAAATGTGTACCCAATTTGTCTCACAGCGTTCTGGTAAGAATTTGCAAAATGTGGGGGAACATGCTTACGCAGGAGATGGGCAAGACAGACTCACGCAATTGGGGTTTAGCAGCCCCCGTGATGGGACCAAGGAGAAGGCTGGCATAGGAGCGTTTCAGCGGGGCGGATCAGGTGTCTTTTACTGTCTGCTCCTTAGACAGCAGTGGTTTGCATTTCTCCAACAATTCCAACTTCCAAATGGGATTGAAGCAAGAGCTTCTTAGAAAGGAAAGCCAATAAAGGCAGACGTCCTGACATTCACCAAGCACCCGGATGTGTTAGATGCATTCACCTTTCTTACCTAATCGAAGCCTAGACAACCCTGCAAGAAGAGCCTTCATTCTAGACAAGGAAGCTGAAGTTCAGAGAGGAGAGTGACTGGCCCAGGATCACACAGCTTCTAAGCTGCAGAATGAAGATTCAAACCCAGGATGATCTGATTCCAAGGCCACAGTCTGAGTCCCTGAGCCACTGCAGTTGACATTCTGCGGGACTTCCTAGCGTGGTAAAGCTCCCAGTTGGTAGGGGAAGAGTGGCGAAAAAGAGCAAGTTTTCCTGGAGGGCCTTCTTATTCTTCCTTAGGCCTTCACTGCCTGCTGTGGGCAGAGCACAGAGTCAGCAGGTGAGGGGCCAGTGAGGTGTCCCTGCTCTGTGCTCACAGAGCAGAAGACGATTTCAGCTCTGTAGACCTGGCTTCAAGTCTGTGCCTGCCAGTTTTTGCAGGATTGTGTTATGGGTAAGAAACTGGGGGTCAAAGAACTTTGTAATCTCCCAAGGATTGCACAAAAGTGAGGGAGATTTGGGTGTAGAATGCACTGGCTTGGATGTCAGAGGATCTGGGCTCTGGTCCCAGCTCCACTCCTAACTTCCTGTAACAGTTTGAACTCTTGATCTACAGCAGCAGCCAACTAGTCCTGAAGCATCATATTTTATCTTTAAGGTAAACGGAAATGTGACATTTTGTTCTGTGTATCTGTTTGTTTTAATATAAAAATCGTTTTTCCTGTGTGAGGTCACTGAACAAACACCAGTTTGACACATGCCAAGGTCTTGCTGTGTGACCTTGGGCAAATCACGGAGGTGCTCTGGCCCATCTATGAAACAGGTGTTACGGTTTAGATGTGAGGTGTCCCCAAAATCGCCTGTGAGAGACAATGCAAGAAGACTCAGAGGTGAAATGATTGGGTTGCAGGAGTTTTACCTGGATCAGTGCATCAACTCCCTGATGAGGATGAGCTGGGTGGTAACTTGGGCAGGCAGGGCGTGGCTGGAGGAGGGGGGTCCCTGGGTCATGACCATGAGCCCCCAAATACACCTTTCCTCCTTAAAATTATTCTTTTTGATCCAGCAGTGAAAAAACTGACTAAAACAGAAATTGGTACCAAGAAGTGGGGTCGTTGCTGTGACTACCCTGACCACGTGGTTTAGAAATTTTTGGAGTTTTTTGGAATTTGTGGGAGGAATTTCGAAAAGTTGAGAGATGCAAGTTGGAAGTTTTAGATTGTTGTAAGCAGAGTTCAATAGGTGATGCTGGTGGAGCTCAGAAGGCCCGAATGTTGATAGGGCCGTAGAGACTGGGGTCATGAGGCTTCAGAGGAGGAGGAGGAGGCCTCTGCTGGAAACTGGACTAGAGGCCATTCCTAATACGTACTGGCTAAGAAGCTGTCTGCATTTTGGCCATGTTCTGAGACTTCCTGAGAGACTGAATTTAAAGGTGATGGACTAATTTATCTGGCAGTGGAAATTTCTAGGCAGCACGGCATTCAGCCAGTGCCACGGATATTGCTGGCAGCTTTTAGCCAAGTCAACTGTGATATTTGGGAGCAGAAAGATCTGAAAAACTTGCATGTTGGCCAGAAAACTGAGGGTAAGGAAGGTTTGGGTGTTAAAGACATTGCAGCCACTAACGAAACACTAACTTTCACCAGAGACAATAGAAGAGACGGCTTGAGGGTATCTCAGGAACTGGCAAGGCCGCAACCATCTCAGGCTCAAGAGTGTCAGAGTAAAACTTCCTTTGAGAAGAGACCAGTGGTGTCCCCTGCTTTCCCAGGGGGTCCTAGGACGTTATTTCACCATGCTCAGACACCCAAGCCCTCACAGGCTGCTGTAGCCATGGTCCCTGGAGACTTGGCTGCTGCTCAAGATGGTGGCAGACCCTGGCAGCACCCACATGGTGCTGGTTCTGGAGGCCTGCAGTGCTGGAGTGACTGGGTCACGGAGGCTTCCACTGAAATGTCAAAGGAAGGCCTGGGAAGCCAGGCAAAGTGCCCCAGGGTCAGAGAACTTGCGGGGAGCCCCTGAGCAGGCAATGCAAGGAGATGTGTGGAGGAAGCCAACGCTGCGTGGAGACCCCTCCCCTCCAGATTAAGAAATGGCAGGAATGGGGGATGTCTGCTGAGGAAGGCTGTGGGAATTAAGCTGGGGCAAGCCAAGGGAGAGGCCTTGTGCAACCAGCAAGGCCATGGGGCGGAGCTGCAGAAGTCTTTGGAGAGAACAACAGGATGTCACATGCTCAGGATGTCACGTGCTCCGGATGCTGGACATGGACTTGTTTGCCCAGCTGGGCTTCAGTCTTGCTTGGGTCCCATCCCTTCCTTCTACGCCCCTATTTCTTCCTAGTGGAGTGGGGATGTTTACTCTGTGCTTTTATATATTGGATACACGTAACTTGCTTTTGATTTTTACAGGGGCTGATGCTGAGAGTTTGCCTCGAGTCTCGGCGGTGACTTTCGACTTGAAAACTTGGGCAAAAATCTTGGAACTGTGGAGACTGGGGACTTCTGAAAATGGATTAAATGTATTTTGCATTGAGATTTGGGGGGCCGGGGGCAGAATGTTAACAGTTTAGATGTGAAGTGTCCCCCAAAAGCTCATGTGGGAGACAGTGAAGAAAGCTTCGAGGTGAAATGATTGTGTTGTTAGTCTTTTTAGTTATGCATGACAATAAAGTATAAAATGGCATAATTATGCTTTTCTAATTATGTAACTTGTTCTGGTTCAGTCCTTAGCATTCCCCCTTCCTCCTCCTTCTTGCATTCTTTGTTCTCTTTCCTTTACTGTCTTTCCATTATCTACTGATAGCTTTTCTTTAAAGTTCGTGTCTTGTTGGTGCATGATGGTGAGGCTCACTGTGGTATATTCATAAATGATGGTTAGGTCTGACTCAGTCCTTGAACTTTCCCTGTCCCCTCCCTCCTCCCTCCCTTGCATTCCCCTTTGCCTACTCCTCTGATTTTTCCCTCATTTTGGATCAGCTTCCTCGTATCAGAGAAAGCATTCAACCTTTGACTTTCTGAGACTGGCTTATTCCACTTCACATGATCGCCCCCGCTTCCATCCATTTCATGGCAAATGCCGGGAAGTCGCTCTTCCTTTACAATGGAGGAATGCTCCATTGTGTGTGCAGAGCACATTTTCTTTACCCGTGGGTCTGTTGAAGGGCAGCTGGGTTGCTTCCATAGCTTAGCTGTTGTGAATGGTGGCTGCGTCACTGTAGTATGGGACTTTCAATCCTTTGGATGGACACCAAGGAGTGGACTGGCTGGGTCAAAGGGTGGGTCCATTCCTGGAGTTTCTGAGGAGCTCCATGCTGCTCTCCAGAGTGGTTACACCAATTTACAGTCCCACCGACAACGTGGAAGTGGGCCCTTTCCCCCACACCCTCACTAACATTCATTGTTACCGAGTCTGGATAACTGCCATTCTCACTGGGGTAAGATGAAGCCGCAGTGTAGTTTTATTTGGGTTTCTCTGATTGCTAGGGATGTTGAGCCTTTCTTCATATGTTTGCTGACCCTTCGTATTTCTTCTCTTGAGAAGGGTCTGGTTGCTTCTTTTGCCCACATATTGATTGGGTTGTACTTCTTTGTGGTAAGTGTTTTGAGTTCTTTTTATATCCAGATATTAATGGCCTATCTGAGGAGCAGGTGGCACTTTCTCCCATTCCGTAGGTTCTCTCTTCACTCTCTTGATTATTCCCTTTGCTTTTTCAGTTTGCTGCCATCCCCTTTATTGATTTTTAATTTTCCTTCTTGTGCTTTGGCAATCTTGTTAATAAGGAAGTCAGTTCCGGAGCCAACGTGTTGGAGCGTTGGGCTTACATTTTTTCTAGCAGATGTAAGTTTTCTTGCCTAATTCCTAGGTCTGTGATCCACTGTGAGTTGAGTTTTGTGCAGGGTGAAAAGGGGCTGTCTTTTCTCGGGGTTGTCTATGTCTTCTATTCTGTGCTGTTGGTCTTCATGCCTGTTTTAATGCCAGTACGTGCTTTTTTTTTTTTGGTTACTGTAGCTCTGTAGTTTATAATTTAAGATCCTGTATTGTGATGCTTCCTGCTTTATTTTTCTCGCTAAGGATTGTTTTAGCTATTCTGGGTCTCTCTTTTTTCAAATGAATTTCATGAACACCTTTCCTAATTCTGTGAAGACCGTCATTGGAATTGTCACTGGGAATTGCGTTGATTCTGTATGGTGCTTTTGGTAAGAGGGCCATTTTGACAATATTAATTCCGCCTATCCAAGATCATGGGAGGTCTGTCCATCTTCGAAGCTCTTCTCTTTCTTTCTTTAGTACTCTATGGCTTTCCTTATAGATGTCCTCACCTCTTTTATTAGATTGATTCCCAGGTATTTTATTTTATGTTTTCGAGGCTAGTGTGAACGGGACAGTTTTCCTAATTTCTTTTTCAGCAGGGTCATCATTGGAGCGTAGGAATGTGATTCATTCATGGATGTTGGTTTTGTATCCTGCTACTTTCCTGAATTCACGTTTGAGCTCTAAAAGTCTTCTGGCAGAGTGGTTTCTGTCTTATAAATATAGAATCATGTCATCAGCAGAGACCATTTGAGCTCTTCTTTTCCCATGTGCCTCCCTTTCATTTCCTTCTCTTGCCTAATTGCTCTGGCTAGAGTTTCAAGGTCTGTGTTGAATAGGAGTGGTGAAAGTGGGCTTCCTACTCTTGCTCCTGTTTTTAGAGGAAATGCTTTCAATTTTTCTCCATTCATTCAGAATAAAGTTGGCCTTGGATTTTTCATAAATGGTCTTTACAATTTGAGATTAGGTTCCTTCTGTCCCTAGTTTTTCCAGTATTTTAAAATGAATGGGTGCTGTACTTTGTCAAATGCTTTTTCTGTGTCTATTGAGATAATCATGTGATTCTTGTTTCTAAGTCTATTTATGTGGTGGTTTACATTTATTGATCTCTGTATATTGAACCAATCTTGTATCCCTGGGATAAATCCTACTTGGTCATGGTGTACTATCTTTTTAATGTATTTAAAAAAAATTTTTTTTAAAGAGAGGACAGAGAGAGCGAGCGAGAGAGACACAGAGAGAATCAGTTTTTATTGAGTTTTTCACATGGCTTTCGTTGCTCTGACACTTTGTTGTGTACGTGGGTGCTGGGGTTTGAACCCATGTACTTGCGCATGCTGGGCAAGTGCCGTAACCGCTGAGCCACGGCTCCAGCCCCCTTTTTCGTGTATTTTTGTATGTGATTTGCCAATGTTTTAATAAGGATCTTTGCATCTGCATTCATCAAGGATGCTGGTCTGAAGTTTTCTTTCCTTGATGTGTCTGGTTTTAGAATCAGGGTGATACTGGCTCCATAGGATGAGTTCATTTTCTGTTCTGTTGAATAATTTGAGGAGGATGGGGTTCTTCTTTAAAGGTCTGGTAGAACTTGGCTGAGAATCCACGCAGTCCTGGACTTTTCTTTGTTGGAAGGTTTTTGATGGATGTGGAGATTATGGGAACTTTCGAAAATGAACTAAATATGTGATGGATGTGGAGATTATGGGAACTTTCGAAAATGAACTAAATATGTTTGCCTTGTGAGATGGACATGAGCTTTTGGGGGCCAGGGGCAGAATGTCAGTTTAGATGTGAAGTGTCCCCAGAACATGTGTGAGACAATGCAAGAAAGCTTAGAGGTTGAGGGCTGAGTTATGAGAGCCCACTGATCGGGATGAACTGGGAGGTAGCCCTAGGGCACAGGGTGTGGCTGGAGGAGGTGGGTCCCTGCGGGCTGCCTTAGGGTTTTATGTTGTTGCGATGAGGAGAGTTCTCTGCTTCTTGGTGGCAATTTCCTGACCTGCTTTCGGCTGCCATACCTTTGTGCCACTGTGGTCTGCTTCACCTGAGTTCCCGAGGAATGGAGCTGGCCCTCTGTGGACTGACACCTCTGAAACTGTGAGCCCCCAAATAAACTTTTCCTCCCCAAATTGTTCTTGTCGGATCTTTTTGGTCAGGGCTGACAAAACTGACTAAAGGGAAAGGAACATATGCCCTGTCTGTCTCACCACATTGCAGCGAGGCTTTGAAAGGGAAACAAACCAGCGCCCACGTGGGCTTAGGCCACAGTCGCTCATTGGGTCCCCACATGGAAAAGTCTAGGAGCAGAGCAGGTTTCAGGCACAGCTGGATTCAGGGCTCTGCTCTGTCCCCAGGTCTTGTTTCCTCTCTGCTTTATGCGGTGAGCTCCACTCTCGGGCTCCATCAAGCGGCCTGTGACAGCTCCAGCGTCTCCCTTCCTTTGGGACAAGATCACTGCAGAATCTCTAGCCCAGGCTTTCTGATTTGCAGTACTGAATTTAGGCCTGGGTAGTACTTTGTTTTGGGGACTGTCCCGTGCATTGTAGGATGTTTGGCAACATCTCTGGCCCCTACCCACCCAACCAGTAGTGTCACCCACGGCAGTCCGTGACAACCATTGCCAAATGTAGTGGGGAGCAAAATCACCCACTTCCTGCTGGGTCCCCATTTTGCTGCCCTGCCTCTGCATCCACTCTCGTGAAAGGGACTGAGTCTTCTGGTTGCTCCCCACCCCCTAGAATCCTACGCACTCTGATTGGACCTGCCTCCGGGCACATGACCTCCCTGAGCCAATTGTTGTGGCCGGGAGAGGATGCGGTGCATTGATTGGCCAGCCCTGAGCAGGTGCTCCGCCCATGGCCCTGGGCATCGAGGCACCGCCCACTCGCAACTGCCCGGCTGGGCTGGGGCTGCACAGAAGCTTTGCAAAGCTCCACCTTCTGGGCTGCGAGGAGAGGCTGCGGAGGCTGCGGAGGCCACCCCAGCCCACGTCCCTGGGGGGGGGGGGGTTAATTCCCCAGCACTATGTGGTTTGATTGTGTGGCAGTTTGTCGAGTTCAAAACTGGGCTGCGACCTTGAGCTTTCGGTGGGGAGGGAGACGCAGATGTGACATTCTCAAGGGTTTACGACTCGTGCAAGCCTTGTGGCTGGGGCGCAGGGACAAGGCTTACACCCGGTGCTTCTGCACAGGGAGGGTTCGCACCCTTGCTGTGAGCGTGGTTTGCACCAGCAGAGCCCCCACCCTGACCTGCTTCAGCACCTGCAGCTAACTCCATTCTCCATGCATCTCTCATTCCTTAGCTTTTATCACCTATCAGAAGCAGCAGCAACACCATCGATCTTCACAGTAAACAGCAGTCATTCACATAGGGCGCTCAGAATGGTAAACGTACAGTGAAGATTCATTCTTAATTCCTGAGTCATGCAAACCTCAGACATCAGAATAGCCCAGACTCCTTCAGACTTTTCCAAGAATCCCAGTAGATCAGGGGTGGGCAAGCATTTTGTGGAAAGGGCGAAAGAGCAAATATTTTAGGTTTGCAGGCCACACGGTCTCTGTTGCACCGGACAGCTTTGCAGTTGCAGTGCCAAGAGGCCATCTGGGCATAGCTGTGTTCCAATAAAACTTTACTTACAAAACAGGATGGGTTTGCAGGTTCCAGCGCAGTAACAGTGATGACCTGGGGTCCAGCACACAGAAACCACAGCAGCAAGGTGTTTCAAAGTCTCGTTCTTCATCTGAAAAGCTTATTTTGAATTTTGCAACTCTGTAGCTTAGCTGGGTTTATTTTATTGTTGTTTTTCTTTTCTCCCGATCTTCATGGGAAATGGATGCTTTGGGCAGTTCGTTCTCTGCCTTCCTGTGGCCCTGAGCCCACCATCATGTGAAACTTTGTAGACACGAGTGTCAAGCTCTCCAGAGTGAGCTTCTGGGGACCGGTTCCCATGGGCATGCTGGAGGCCCGAGCCTGCTGTGAATGAGGCTCCCTCTCCAAAGGGACAAAGGAGTGCGGGAAGATTGGCACCGCAGCTCAGTGGAGGCCAGCAGATGCTCTGTTACTGCGTCGGCTCCCTAGAGGGAGGCAGGGCAGGTGTGCACTTTAAGAGGGAAACTGAGGCTCAGAAAGGTTACGTGCGTTGGCCACTGTCACTGCCTGTCACTGGTGGAGTTCAGAGCCCCAGTCTGAGGGTGCTGTCTCCTCTGCCCTGCTTTGGTGTGTGCTGTGGGTTTGAGGCAGAGGTGATGTGGGCATGGCTGGTGCCAAATGCTCCTGCTCCACCCCCTGAGACCCAGGCTCTTTCCATGGGACTCTCAGTGCCCTCCAGATATAAGTTAGACGTGGAGAGGAGTTTCCCAGCCCATACGGACCAGCCAGCCCCCCCGTGGGAGCAGGGCTACTTCCCTGACCCCCACCTGGCCCCAGCAAATGCTCCTCATGGCATGCCACCCGGGGCTTGAGGTTGGCAGGTCTCATCCCCGCAGTAGCTGAGGTGTTGGCTGGAAGCCATCTGTGGACACCTGGAGCATTCCCCTCTTGGTCTCTGCTTCTCTGGGCTCACTGCCAGCAAGGCTGAGGTTGTCAGCAGCCCCACCCGCACCCTGTCACTAGAGGACTTCGAAGTGCGGAGGGTTCACTAAGGCTTTTGGGATCCTGGCTAAATAACATGGTTGTTGGTTGCACAGGCCCTGGGTTTAAATCCTGCTGCCCCATCACCAGCTGTGTGACCTGGGTGAGGCGTTAAACCTCTCTGAGCCTCAGTTTCCTCCTCTAGGAAGGGGGCCAATCAGCAGGATTGAATGAGGTCATGTGGGTGAAGCCCTGGGTGTGCCCAGCACCGACTTCCAAGTACTCAGTGCACACCAGTTACGGGGGCTGCAGTTGGACCCCAGCAGCACCACAGTGGACCATGGCATGTAGCACCGTGGCCCGCCCCTCCTCTCAGGCAGGTGGCGGAGGCAGGAGGTCCCCCATGTTCCCAGTTTCACTCCTCCAACTGCCTGTTTATGACCTCTTGGACAAAGTCCATGCATCCCAAAGGTCCCAGGGAGTCCTTCCTGACCCTGCCTCTCCCTCACCCTGACAGACAGGGTTCTCAGTTCCTTCCGACATGGGAGGAGGGCTGGTGCCTTAGGATCCTGCTGCTGCTGTACAGAGTCACCTCGAGCGCAGTGGACAGGACCACACCACCAATCATCAGCTTCCAGCCCTGGGGATCAGGAGGCCACCCTATCTCACTGGGCCAAAGTCAAGGTGTCCACAGGGCTGTGCTCCTTCTGGTAGTGGGAGCAGAGGGTGTGGCCCTCTCTAGAGGCTTCATCTAGAGGCTGCTGCGCTCCTTGGCTGGTGGCCCCTCCCTCTCTCTTCAAAGCTGACAGAGAAGCATCTTCACCTCTCTGCCTGACTCAGACCCCTTCTTCCTTCCTCACGTCTCCTCCTCCTCCTCTTTCTTATTCTTTTGGTGCTGAAGATTGAACTCAGGGGTGTGCTTCTGTAGAGTCACATTCCCAACCCTTTTTTACTTTTTGAGACAGGGTCTCACTAAGTTACTGAGGCTGGCCTCCAATTTGTGATCCTCCTGCCTCAGCCTCCCCAGATGCTAATATTATAGTCGTAAGCCTCTGTGACCAGCTCATGTCTCCTTCTCTAACCTTGACCTTTCTATCTCCTTTGTAGAAGGACCCTGGGCCTGACCAGATAATGCAGGATCATGTCAAGGTTCTTAATCATATCTGAAAAATCCCTTTTGCCCTGTATGGTAACGTGCACTTGTTCTGGGGACTAGGGTGGAGATCTTTTATTGGGGCGGCATTGATTTCTGGGCACAATAGTGGATCTTGTCTCCAAACCTGAGCATTTCACATTCTCGTTGAATAAACAGGATCATGGCTCAGGCTTCACCATGTATTACCTAACAGTTTCCAATATTCAATCAATTTCCCAAAAGTTGATGTAGATTTGGGGCTGGGAGGTTGCTCCTTTCCCTTGCTGCTTCCATCCAGGCTGTGCCTTTTTGGCTTAGATCATTGTAGCAGCCTCCTAACTTGGCCTCCCTGCCTCCTCTCTTTCCACTCCTGCCTGTCTCACGGCATCTTCCACACAGTTATCACAGGAACACTCTAGTGTATACATGTGACTACAGCCCTTATTGCTCCCCTCTGGGACGGAACCCAGGGCTGCTTTACCACTGAATTACACCCTAGTCCTTTATATTCTTTATTTTGAGACAGGGTCTCCCTAAATTGCTGAGGCTGGCCTCAAACTTGCAATCCTCCTGCCTCAGACTCCCAAGTTCCTTGGGTTGCAGGTGTGTACCTTTGTGCCTGACTCAGCCCTCACTTCTCTATCTAAATCCCTCCCTGGCTCCTCACTGCCCTCTGTATAAAGTCCCATCAGCCCTTATGCTCTGGCAGGACCAGCTGCTGAAGTTCCACTCCATGCAGTTGTTCAAGTGGCTCCCTCAGCCGGGACAGTGGCCCCTTCTGCTTTCCTCTGGCATGGATCAGGAGTGTGCTAAGCTGCAAGTTACTGAAAACCTACCACAGTGATGAAACGAACGCAGGTTTATTTTTTTCATGTAGCAAGAAATTTAGGAGAGGAGGAACGCTGACCTTGGATCCGCAGCTTGGTGAGGTCGGAGATGATGTCTCTGCTGTTCTCTTGGCCACAAGGTGGCTGCCTCTGCTCTGGCCATCACGTCCGTATTTGAGACAGGAAGAAGGGGAAGGTGCGGCATCAGCTGTGTCAGGCCCCTCTTACCAGGAACCATTTGTTCTTCTAGCAGATGTCTCCTTACATTGCAGTATAGTATGGTAGTCAGCGGGGACAGCCAATACTTATACTTAGCATTTATAATCTCCCAGCACACAGACAGACAGGAGAGAAGGTGGCTGGGAATGAAGTTGGGGTCAAACTGTCTGCAGTATCTTCTGTTTACATTTTAAGACTCAGCTTGGGTGTCACCACCTACAGGAAGCCTTCCCAGACTCCTTCTGCTGACGGGTGCTATTTTCACAGGTGCACCAGTGCCCTGTCATTGGTCTGCCTCCTGCAGGGTAGGGACCTTGTCTGAACCGTCCTCGGACCCCCAGGACCAAGCTGGTGCCCGCTCCCTGTGGAGCTCATTGCTTGCTGAGTGAATAAAGTTGTCCCTGAGAGTCTGTGTGGCACCATGTGGGTGGGGGAGGCAGGTGCTCGTCCCACCTCTGGGAACTGAAGTTGATGGGGAAATGGGGGTGAGGTGGGGGAGGGTTCTCCTATGAGCCAGAATCAGAGGTGGGGGGGCACCTCCATCCGTCAGCCCATTCCCAGGAGCACCCTATGCAGAGGAGGGTGCCCCCTAGACTGGCTGGCTTATATTTCTGGCCCCAGATGCCCTCTATCGGTCCCTGGAAAGCTTCTGAGCTCCTCAGGCTGTGCCCAGCTCTTCCTCTCTCGGGGCCTCAGTTTCCCTGTTTGTCTCATGTAGTTAAAGCTTTTGCTGGGAGTCCCCATGGGCCTCTTGCTGAACCCTCGCCTTGTCAGGACTCCCCAAACACTTCTTTATCAGAGAGCCCAGGGCCAACAGCAGTCGGGGGCCTGTGCTGGGGGAACCTGCTGGGAGCTCCTTTCCCAGGGGGCTGGTGGGCACCCCGAGCTCATGCATCTGGCTTCTCTGGGCTTGGGGAGATCCCATCCAGACTCCCCGCGGGGGCGGGCCAGAGAAGCCACGCTGGCTCCTAGCTGGAGGAGGGGACGGTGTCTTAAAGGTGCTGGTCCTGTTCCCTTGGTTACCCACATGGCCAGGACGCCCCTGCCCCCAGGAACTCCCCCAGGCTCCCTCCAAGACCCTGCCAGCCTGGCTGAGTGTGCCTCCCTTTGGACCCGGTGTAGGAGGGGCAGCCCCTAAGGAGCTGGGAGCCGCAGGGGAGGCGCAAATCAAAGGCCCAGGAGCTTGAAGAAAGGAGGTTTATTGTTGCAGCATGGGCTTCGGTGGCTCTGGGACCAATCACAGCTGCAGTTTCTGGAGGAGCAAATGACAGGGTGAGGCACTCTGGGACATGCCATCTTCTGGGGCCTGGGGGTTGTACATGGCGCCACAGGTGGCCCTGGCCCACACAAGCCCGCTGGCCCCTGCCCAAGGGGCCTGGGCCCCACTGTGCACTTCAGATGTCCAGAGCGGGGGATGCACGTGTGCTGAAGGCCAGGCACAGGCGGATGGAGCCCGTGACTGTCCTTCACCTGGCCACACCAATGTCAGCTGCGGGGAGCGCAGGCAGCGCCCCTCCAGCGAGGGCTGAGTGCAATTGGGGCTCGGACAATGACTGAGTGAGTGAAGAAACTGCGAGGGGCAGGGGCACTCACCTGGTTGATCCAGTCGATGTAGGCGGACACGCGGGTGAAGACCGTGGGCTTCCTGACAGTGTTGCAGCCAGAGCCAGAGCCGAAGCTGACAATGCCATGCACCTGCCAGGATCCGTCCCCGGCTGGGCAGTTCAGTGGGCCACCAGAATCCCCCTGCAGGAGACCAGGCGGTATCAGCCCCTGGGGCCTCGCCCAGAGACAGGTAGATCTTGGTTTGCTGTGTGATCTTGGGACGATGTCAGCCCTCTCCTGCCTCGGTTTCCCTGGCCGTTCAGGTCAGCATGTCTAAGCCCCTGTGAGCTGCCCAGAAACCTGAGGTGGCTGGGAGCCATGTGGGAGCCTGGGGAGGCCGGTGGGTGGGGGTGGCAGAGGGCCCTGCGTTGGGAAGCAGGACAGTCCCTCATCTTCTCAGACGTTGTGTGGTTCTGGCCCGACTTCCTACCACCCCCATTTGCCCGGACTGATGCAGCTGATGGCAGGCAGGGACATGTGGAGAGACTTCAGGGAAGCCTGTTCTGGGGCCATGAGACTCCTTTGGTCCCCACAGCAGCCCTGGGAAAGTGATTGTTTCAGCCTGTTCTCTCAATGGGAGATGGGAGGTTCAGAGAGGTTCAGCAGCGCCCGAGGTCTCACAGCTAGTACGAGCTGGCACGCTCAGCTCTGGTTCTGTCACCCTGTGCTGTTGGGCCCAAGCAGGGCTCAGTCTCCTCCTAGGAAAGGTGTGCTCTGCCAACCCTCCTGTCCCTCCTCTCTGCCCCTGGCCGGGACCCGGACACTCACGTTACAGGCGGAGATGACCCCATCGCCCCCGCCGCACACCATGTTTTTCGTCACCAGGAGGCTCCACCAGTTCCACTTGTGGCAGGTGGCGTACTCCACCACGGGCTGCAGGCCCTGCTGGAGCTCGTCCGCGATGGGGCCGTCGGCTGGGGAGAGAGCGACCGTGAGCGGGCATCACACACGCCAAGCCATGCCGTAAGCCCCTGAAAAATTCTAATCTACCTAACCCTTACAACACCCATTTCAGCTTGTCAGCATGTGTCACATAGAATGGGCTTAATAAATATTAGCTGCTTTATTGCAAAGTTCGAGAAGAGGTGAAAATATTTAGGCAGAAAGGAACAGTGGCAGGTGAGCGATTAAGAGCTGCTGCCTCCAGAAAGGCTCTGGGGATTTCCCCAGGGTCTGTACTCACTCCAGAGGCGACCCCAGC
>PVKS010024329.1:0-31210 GCA_004027875.1 Aplodontia rufa
GAGTTCTCTGGGGACTCTCTGCACCCCCGTTCCACCTTGGCATTCTGTCAATCTCTCGGTTTGGGCCTTATCTCAAGCTGCATTTCCAGTGACAACACTGATTCCCAAAAGAGGTGTGGGAAAGTGGAGAACAGAACTCATCTAGGGAAGTGCTGTGAGCTACCGCAGTAAGCAGTCAGCTAAAACTTGTCACAACCCCATTTCTCCTGTCCTTCAGATGCTGTTTTTCTGCAAGCAAAGATGTCTGGAGACACTGCTATGATGTGGTCCTGAGATAAGGTCTTGAACTTGTTCAAAGGTGGTATTGGAATTTAAACACCACTGAATCTGGAAAGAAAATGCAAAAGCCAGGAGGGATTCTTAGGGGAAGGATTGCTCTTAATACTCTGCCTCCATCTGGAAGTGACATCTCCATCCCCAAGAAGGCAGTGTGAATCCTTGTACCAGCAACTCTGAGAGATGCCACTGAATTCCAAGAAATGAGACAAGTTTATATCTTCCCAAATTTGAAACTACCTTCAGAGCCTTGCATTTAGCCAGTAATGAGAATTGATGGATTCTAATTAGAATCACATTTGTGTGTGACAAGACCTCATTCTGCTCCTCTGCCCAAATTTTGACATTGAACGGCAGCCAAAATTCTGAGCTTGAAGTCAGAGCAAATTGTACCATTTTCAACATTTCTACTCCTGCACCCCTCACAACCACCTCCACAACTCAGCAGAGATTCACAGACATATAAATCAGAGTTGGCTCAGTTTAGAGGAGGATGGAGAACTGGACACCACCCAAACAGAGAAGTCATCCTCAGAAAAATTAGTCACCAGCAACACCCATTCTGTACAGCACATCCCAGGAGCAAGAACCTCCCAGGTTCAGTGCAATTGAGAACAGAAGCAGCTGGGGAAGCAGATAAAGTTGGTGAAGATTCTAACACAAGACCACCCTTTGAACAGTGAAATGAAGAAATTGAGAATTTTCTGCAGCTATTACCAGAATCCCTCCTGAATAAAAGACATTTAAAAATTGCCTTGGGTACAGAAAAAGAGCACAAGTGAATTAGATGATGAGAAGCAGAAAAAGATGCAAACCGGACCAAATCAAAGGCATGCTCTTCATCTTCTTAAGGGGCAAGAATACATACATGTCAGTGATTGTGGATTATAGTCATACTGAAGGTAATATGACTAGGTAAGCTTCTCACACCATAGCTTAGGTTCAAGCACCCCAAACTAATAAAAATATTCTGTCTTCATAAAATCCCAAGGTAAAGAATCCTTCCAGGCTTTTTCTAGATAGTTATCTTAATTGGGTGGACCCCACTGCCAAGTGATGTCAAGATTTTAGTGCCCACACCGGACAGTCCAGATAACCTACACCCCTTACAAAATTGCACCATAACAAAACTTGGGCCTGTCAGAGCATGCCAAGAGTTACACTTCACATCTATCCTCTGCTCATCCTCACTGTGTCTATGTAATGCAAATAGATATGTTACACATAGTGAAACTGAGGCACAGAAAAGTCAGGGTCACAAAGTTGGCAAATGACAATTGTTTTATTATTGAAACTGATTCTTGAGCCCTTTCCCTCAGACAGACCCAGCTCCCTAACTGATAAACTCTTCCAGACAGATGTGACTACACAATCCTCAAGCAACAAAGGCTGGTCTGAGACATTTCCGAGGATGACTTCCCAGATTCTTTGGGATCAATGCTGAGTCCAGAGGTGTTTCCTCAGCAGCCACGTGTAAACTGAAATCCTTCTGTACTCTGGCCAGGCTAAGGAATCCAGGGTGAGCACCCAACCCAATTTAGGCTGTACAGAATATATCACCATTTTTTAGAAACCAAAAATGAGAAAGAAAATCCCTGAAGCTAGATTTGGTAGGAGCAATTCTCTCAAACAAAGCTGTTGCATGCTGATAAGACACTTCTGTATACATTCAATATTTCTAATTAAATTAAGTTTAAACTGTTTTAATTTTTTGTTTAACTAATTAGTTTCTTCTACTTGCAACTAAGGAAGCATAAGCAACCCCACACTCTCTCAGCCACCCCATTCTCTTGTGAACTTTCTCTGCATGTCACACCTCAATGCCTTGCTTTGATTCAAATGTAGTTGTCTATTCATAGATATTTTTTCTGCTGCTTTCTTTCCCCAATGAACAATGGCAAAGTTGGGGCACTTTCATTTCGACTACATTTTCTTTGGATTCATCAGTTATTGACCTTCTCAGATGACCATGCAAAAATTAGATGGCTGCAGAGAAAAGCTGCACTTAGGTGCTTAAGAGGGATAGATGGACTGGCACAAAGCCAATAGGATTGCAAAATTGCTGTTAAGTCAATAAACTCTCCCGAATTGCCTCAGCTCCTCTGAACACTCAGAAGGTACTAACAGTCTGTCTCAGGCCCACCGGAACCAGTTAATTGACTTAAACTGCAGGTTAGGTCAGTCCAGCCTCCTCACATTCCCTCCCCTTTGACTCCAGCTGGCAATCCATCTAATACCAGATTCTTCAGGCTGGTGGATAAGTAACACTCAGGAAAGAGCTATTAAGAGATCTCAGTTTGCAAGTGGAGTTATAAAATAAAATAAAGATCATCACTCTAAACCTTAATCTTGCCTTAGCTTGAACTCAGAGAGAAAAGGAAGACCTCTTCGCTTCTCTTCCACTTGATAAGTCTGAGTGCGGTGGCTATAAATTAAAACAGAACAAAGAGCTTCGAGGCAGCACTGGCAGTGCCCCCGGGTCTCTGGGCAGCATTATTGGCTGCTCAGCAGGATAGCAGGGAGGCAGATCAGTCATGGGCACTAGTGAAGACCAATGATTTTCATAGAGCCTGAAGGACTTCACACTGAGGCTGCGCATCTAGGTGGTACCAAGCATGGGTAGCCAAGAGCATATTTTGTGAGCCTCTAGTGTCTACTTCCACATGGCTAAAGGTGATCTTAATTGGCTTTCTATTCAGATGCATTAAATCAATTTTATCAAAAAACCATTGCTTACTTAGTTCAGTGAGGGTAAATTGGATTTGGATTTAGAGTTGATATACCGATACAAAATAAGCACTAAACCCTTCACATTTTTACCACAGCATATGAGTAAGGCAAAATGCCAATGACCTTGAAATTTCTGATTCAAATGTAGTACTATTGTGTCTAACACCAACAAGCTTATTTCACTTTTTGGTATGGTTTTAGGAGGAAAGATAGAAGCAAAGGACGCAGAGTCAGATTTGGACTCCAAATCTTGACTTACTTCAGACAAGTGAATTGTCTCATTTAGAATGAGCCAATATCAGAGTTAAGCAGATAAAAACTAATGAAAAGCCTTGTTGTTTCGTCAGATATACTTAGATGCCAAGAAATAGCAATGAGCTGGGAATCCTAAGCTAGGCGGACCCTGACTTCGATCAGCACTTCATTCTATAGGAACCTGAGACTAAGCAATCTCTAGATTCCTTCTAAGCATAAATCATGCTTGTAAAAATGCTTCTTTATTATCTTAAAATTTGGAGTACATTTTATCTCTAAAAGTTCTGTGCAAACTCCAGACCTAGCAAACCCTCATTTACCTAGAATGTAAGCACTCTAAAACTTCAGATAGCCAGAACAATTTTTGTGAATCTATATAATGTTCCTAATATCGGCCACCACATTGCAACATCTCTCCGTTACCTTCCGAACCATAAAGAAAATATTAAATGCTGTTCCGCGTGGTTTTATGAAGTATGTTGCAACCTAATTCTATTCCAGAGAAATGTCAGGAAATAATAGACAGCCCAAGTATTCAGAAAAGACTAAACATCCTCCATTTTTCCACCAGATTCTCTGAACCTCAGCAGTGAGGCTGTGGTTGCATCGATTTCCCCTCTTGTAAGTAAATCTCCTTCCATTTGCACTTGTCTCATTTCCATCAGTTATTCTTGGCATCCAGAAAAGACATATAAAAATCGGATTCCTGCCAGACCAGTACACATAAACGAAAGAGTCACACACAGTTTTATTTCTTAGGATCTTGAAAGGAATGATCCAGTTTTTGCACAGCTAAAGATCTAGTCAAGAGCATCATGAGAGAACCTACAGAATGGGAGAAAACCTTTGCCTGCTACACCTCGGACAGAGGGCTAATATCCAAAATATACAAGGAACTAAAGAAACTAAATACCAAAATCACAAATAATCCAATCAATAAATGGGCTACAGATCTTAAAAGAAACTTCTCACCAGTGGAAGTCCAGAAAGCCCACAAATATATGAGAAAATGCTCTATACATCATTAGTTATAAGGGAAATGCAAATCAAAACTTCAATGAGATACCACCTCACTCCTGTTAGAGTGGCAAAAATGAAAAATACAAACAACAACAGATGCTGGAGGGGCTATGGGAAAAGAGGAACACTGTCACACTGCTGGTGGGACTGCATGGAACCACCTATGACCCAGCTATCCCATTCCTGGGGATTTTCCCAAAAGAGTTAAAAATTTTCCTTAAATCCAAAGTCATACCTTTTGTTTTGTAATGGCCGTGTGCAAACATTTGAGCTGTTTGTCACTTCTGGAAAGGACACGGTTGTTCAGTAAAGATACGCAGAGTGTGTGTTCTGGGGGAGAAAATGCTGCCTCACCTTCAAAGCTATACAGTCTCTCTGGGGAGTCAGCAAATCCCTAGCTGAGAAGCCTCCACCTCAGTTGATCAGAGGGAAGAGAACTCAGCCCCAAGTGGAAAGTGTGGGGCTCTTGGCCAGAGCAGAATCCTCCTGAGCTCATTTGAACTCAAGAGGTTTATTTTTTCTGTCTGTTCTTTGTTTCTTTTTTAAAAGCATTATATAATAGCAATCAAGATAATCAGGCTCTAAAGCCAGACAGGACAGGTTGGATTCAAATCCTGGCTCAGCCAGGTGCTAGCTGAGTGCCCTGCTTTTCCAACTGTGTAGTAGAGATAATAACAACACCTGTTTCCTTGGGTGGTTGTAAAGAAGAAAGTTCATGGACCAGTGCCTGGCATATCGTAGGAGCAACACCCATGGTCTTATTTATTCTTAAATAAGGTTTTAGGTTTTAATGTCTTACCCATTTGAAGGCCAGAGTTTGGGCAACTTTGACACAATTGCTTATGGCAGAGAAGGTGGAAGTGCATGGAAATGGTCTGTCAAGATATCTTGATTTCCAAGTCACCTGGCCCAAACCTACCTTACCCATCTCTGCTTAGAGCTGTCCTACCCATGTGCCCCTTCAGCCCTTGCCTTCCTAGCTGCTCTCTCTCCAGATTCATTCCACCGGTGCACTTGGTCCACTTCTACCTGCTTCCCCATGAGAACCCCCTCTCTCTGGGGTGTTCCCAAACACACTTTGCCACTTAGAATTCTTTGGCCTACTACAGGGTATTGTACTTGGTAGTATAACCTTTCCTTTAATTTCCTAGCCTTCAAGCAAGGCCATATCTTCTCCTTTTGGTACTTCCCACTGTGTTCAGTACAATGGCTTTCACATGGTTGGTCCTGAATTTGTTTCAGAAATGACTGTAAAAATTTAAAAGCTAAAAATATCATTCACACACATACAAACCAGTGAATTAGAAGATTGGTTTTAGAGTCAGACAGACTTTTAATTCTGGCTTGGTCAATGTTTGATGTGGAACCTTGGGCTATAATTCTATCAATTCCTTGTCTCCTCATCAGTTTAGTGATAGCAACTGTATTTCCTCCCTTATGGTGCTGTTGGAGGACTCAACGAGATAATGTGTATAAAGGACATGGCAGTGCACTCCCTGTCTGCAGTAAGAGTTCCAGAACTGTTAGCTATAGTTGACACCATGGTTTAACACCTTCCTCGCTATTTTAATCAGCCAGGGCTCTTTGTTGTTACAGGGAAGCATCCATCCACCTGCCAAGGATCCCTGAAGAGAACATCTGCTCTAGGGCAGTACAATCTTTAAGGATAAAATTTATGATCTTGAGTTAATAAAAAACAATCTAAATACACTTAGCACATTCTGCTTAAAAGATCAAGGAAGTAAGTTTGGTATTTTAGAAACATGTCCATAAAATAAACATTTTTAAATGTTAGCACTTGAGCAAAATCCCCACTTAGGAGTCATTTTGTACCCAACCATATGACAATATGACCAAAAATTCACCTGTCTGAAGGTGTTACAAAGGCCATTAGGGGAAAGCACTTTCTCCCAATACAGCAAGGCGGAAAAGAGTCATAGAAAAATATTTCGAAGATAAAAGATCTAGTGGCAAAGCTGGGTCCAAACTCTATTCATTCCCAGGGTCTTGTCCAAATACCAAATGCAGGATCAGATGTTACTTAAGTTTCCTTAAGTGCTGTACAACTGAGTAGAAGGGCCTATCATTATACTGAATTCTTTAAAATATGAATCTATGGGCTGGAGAAGTGGCTCAGCAATAGAGCACTTGCCTTGCATGCACAAGGACCTGAGTTTGATCCTCAACACCGCATACACAACTAAGTGGAGGAAAAACAAAAATCAGAGGTAAAACTAAAAATTAGCTCTATCTTTCTCTCATTTTTAAGAGAGAGAGAGAGAGAGGGAGAGAGAGAGATAGAGATAATCAATTTTATTTATTTTTTTCATGTAATTTTTGTTTCTCCAACACTTAGTTGTGAATGTGGTACGGGAGTTCAAACCTGGGTCCCCATTCATGCCAAGAAAGTGTTGCAACCACTAAGCCACCACTCCAGCCGCTCTCACTCACTAAATGGCTGAAATGGTTGCTCAATGGTTATGGTGCTTGCCTGGCATGAATGAGGACACAGGTTTGAACTCCAGCACCACATACACAACAAAGTATTGGAGCAAAGAAAGCCACATGACAAACTAAAGTTGATTCTCTCTCTCTCTCTCTCCCTCTCTCTCTGTCCCTCTCTCTCTTAAAAAAAATCTGAATCTTAAGCAATTAAGATGATGTGGTTCAAATATGTATCATTCCGGTGATCTTGCTTGTTGAAAGAAAGAACTTTAGGTAGTATATCCATCATGTCCCAGCCAGGAGACAGATACAACAGTTACTTTAACAGAGAGGAGAAAATAAAAACTGTTAACTAAGCTATTGCAACACTGCAAAGGCCAACAGAGAAGGTACATGAAGGAGGCAGCTATGGGAAGCAACTTCCAATCCTAGGAGGAACTAGGGAAAGATACTGGAATTATCAAAACTTAGAAGCTCAGACATGGAATGTGGTGAATCTGAAACTCAGATCTCTAGAAAGGGCAGCTGTTTGGCGGCCTAGACTTCTCTGAGCTTGGCAGCTCCACAACCCCAGAACCCCAATCCATGAAGGAAGGCAATCAACTGTGTGGTTTAGACGACTCTTAATATGCAAGAAGTCAGATTCTGTGGGTGTTGGGAAAACTGCAATCTAGATCCAGCAGCTTTGAGGTTGGGATGGAGGAACTTGGCTGGATTGCATTTGGGAGAGGTAAACTAAGGAATCAGCTGGCAAAGCAAAAGATGCTGTGCAGAGTCAAGGTGAGGCGATGCCACAGAGTAGCTAAGGAGAAGGAAGGATGTATGCTAAGAGGCAGTAACAACTGGCACAGCTGCCTAGAGGAGGGTAATTTTAAATACTTTGCTTTACTTTATGATTATTTACCCCTAATCTAATGACCTATCTCCTGTGATTCATTTGGCTCCTGTTTGTAGTACTTTTTATCATAATTGAAGTAAAATTTTCTTACATTAAGCCTGTATATTTATTGGACTTTTAGATAAAATTATAACAGTAAAGTTTTTTTTACTCTGAAACCCTCATTTATTCACTATATTTATTTTCATCAATGTTGTCTATCTTTGAGAAAAGAATATATATGAATATATAACTTTAAAAAAATGATTGAAAGATAACACTGAAAACCTAATGCACCCTCAAAGTTCAGTGAATAACTATAACAAATAACTTTGGTAATAGGAATCACTAATGGAATCCACATATCACTGGAAAACTCAGTGTTCCAGTTGTTAGCAGCTTTGAATTCTTACAAGGAATGAACTATCAAAGACATTAAATCCCTATCCCAAGCAACTCATTTTTATTTCATTTCAAAGTAGCATTCTGATTCAGTGGAGATCAAATCTGAGATATTTGGACTAACAACAGTCCTTCTATTCATTCAGCTCGATTCAAAAGTATTTGTAGGGTGGTATTGTGTGTCTGTCACTGGACCTCATTTCACAGATTAAGGTTAAAATAAGTTCTCTGATTCAAGGAGCTCACGGTTTAATAGAAGGAATGTTACTAACACATATAAAGATTTTGAGTCTAAAAAGGTAGCTGGTCACCAAAACCCACTTCATCTCTTCCTCAAGGTCACAGGGATCTGAAAGCCCCATCAAATCACATTCTCAGCCTCCCTTGGAGCTGCCAATGGTCCTGTGATTAACTGAGAAATTACTGGGCACCATTGCATCTGTGGGCCTTGGACATGCAGAATGCTACAGGTGCTCCTCCAGGTTCTTCCCATCCTTGAGGTAAAGTGGCAGACAATGACTAGAGGGACACTGGGAGCCACATATTGAGGATGCAGAGTGGACCATACCCTGAGTTTCTGACAGAGCAAAGACAACACTCTGCCAAATTCCCCCACCTAACATGAGACTACTCTGGACGTTAATATGAGAAACAAATTTGGACTGCTAACACGCAAGCTAACATGCTTTAGGTCTGCTTGTTTGAGGAATTTTATTGAAGTTGAAAACCAGTACATTGTGTAGAAGTCTGGGAAGTAGTCAGGTTAGAGTTCATAGAAGAGGACAAACTTTTCTGGGTCTTAATAACAACCATAATTAATGTGGTATTCTAGGGTAGATGCCAAATACTGACATCTATTATATCATCTAATTGTCACAACAGCTCTGCATAGTGTCACTGAACCCCACTTTGGCACATGAAAAAAATCAAAGACCAGAGCAGTCAAATTAATATATGGCAATCCCTTAATTCAAATGTAGTATTTATGCCTCTAAAATGTGTGCACAAAAAGTATCACAGGCTGGTGGGGGACAATGAGAAGAGAAGCCTGGAGTTCTGCTCTGTGTTATCATGGCAGGTAGGGGATAGGAGTAACATTAGCTGAGGGACCTATAACATTCTTATGGGAAAAGAATCTACTTTGCTCTTCCCTTCTTCAAACCATTCCTGACTTCTAAAATCTGAATTTCACTGCTCTTTCTTCCATCCATGCCTCTAGAGTAATGAGAAAGCCTGGAATACATTACCAAGATATTTGAAATTTAAAGGGAAACAAAAATTCTGCACTTTCCCACCATCACCCCACTCCCCCATGCAGGAGCCCAGCCCACCTGAGAGGGGAGTAGACTGAATAGAAGCCAAGGGCAATAACACGGGCAATGCTTCCTAAGTTAAAGGAGGCGAAAAGGCTGGAAGAGTGAGGACTGAGACACTGGCCTCAGGACAGGAGAAGCAGCCCAACCAGAGACAAATGTACATCATTGAAGATTGCCAGTCATTTGCATAGATAATCAAGAGCTAATCCTAAGTCATTTGTTATTGGGGTTTGGATGGCCCTAGAGAAATTCAAGGCAAATACACAACTGTTGGACTGGCGATATCTAAATAAAACCACATGCCTCAGTTACCAGGTCTCAGGAAATCATACAGAGCTTTGAATGGTGGACAGGGACATCGGTGGGGGTATGGACATCATTTCTTGCATTATCTTTGGGCTGACAATTTTTTTTCCTTAATGTAGGACATTTTTAAGTCACTAGTATTGCAGACAGTTCAGTGGCTTTGATTGGCATGCAATAGCTCAACAGAGCCTTCTGCTCAGCTTGCTGTACTCAAGACTCCCCCTCACTCCATCCTCCTGAAGCGTTTTCCAGAAGCCTGTAGCTCTCCACCACTAACAGTGAAAGCCAGCAGCCCAAAAGGTTAGGGCCACTCCAACTGAGAGCCCACAAGCTTTGCCTGCAGAGCGTAACCATGACAGAAACCAGGTTGTTGTCATTAACATTGGTCCAGCATCCTTGCTCCCTGCTTTCCGGGCACATGGAGAATTACACTTCCAAGTGGTCCAGTGTGGCCTTGAACTACTTCTCACCAATGATTTAGGTGTAGAAGTGACAGTGCCACTTCCAGCCTGGAACGTTTACTCCTCCAGAGTTATCGTTACTTCTGCCACAAAAGCTGGCAACATTTAAAATGATGGCTACTCTTCTCCACCAGGGACATGTAATGTGAGAAAGAAATAAACCTTTGTTATGCCAAGCCCCTAGGGTTTCAGAGTTGGGTGTTACTGCAGCATGACCTTGCATTTTGTTAGTGATTAGGACAAATAGCTTTCATGGCGTGCACTGTTCTAAGCACTGCATGCGTCCATTTAGTTCTAAGAAGAACCCTTGAGTTTACGCCAGTTGTATCCTGGAAGTACAGATGAAGATAAGTGCAGAAAAGTTAAATTACATCACATGGCATAGCTAATGCAGAAGGTAAAACTAGATTCAGGAGCAACAAGTGTGTCTCTAGGGTCTGAGATTTCACTACTGAGCTGTGCTGCCTCTTAAATAGTATTGTACATTTTAATATGATCATGGTTGCAGGCTTTAATAAAATTTCTCATCATCAAAAACATACACACTGAAAACTGCTTAAAAAACGTATCATTATATCAAAGTCACCATATGCCACCATCACGTTTAACTCTTGTTTGCAGTTAATTGCAACTATTTTATAAGGAGAAAAAATTGGCATTTGAAATAATGGCACCCCAGATGTCGTTACTTGAGTTGCTAAATTGCATGACAATTTTTTTAAAAAAGCAATAGGATGCACATGAAATAAATAGTGCTCAATCCCACAGGCTGCACTTTCCGCAAGATCTGGCTGTACACTCCTGATCCTTCCTGACTTAAGAGTCACACCTTAAAAAAAAAAAAAAAACAGGAACTGGAAACATTATCTATTTAGCATGTTTCATTTTAGATTAAACAGATTTTACTCCCTGTTCCCTGATAATTATATATAATTAAAAAGCACAGAGGAATGTGCGTAAACACACAATGAAGTAATAATCATGTGAACAGTGTCTTATTTTAACTCACTGCTGAAGGGAAGTTGCTTTTATTCAGATTAATTTGTGAAAGGGCTGAGGAGAACATGACAGAGTGAGACGGAAGGGAACATGTTCTTTCAAATTGCTCTGCTCTGAAAACATGATTAATGAAATATATCAAATTGCATAAATGCTTCCGAAGGCATTATTACTGAGTACGCTTTAAAGGTTATGCTCCTGTGGAACAGCTTTTTCTTCAGTGCAGTGGTGGCGGTGGGCAGGCAATATCCTATTTTTCGGAGGCTCTGGTGAAGTCGGATGGACTCAGACCCCTGCACTAAAACAAGACCTCTCCAGGGAACGATGCTGGCCCAGAGCCTTGTCAGAACCCTCGTGGATATCATCTTCGGAATCAAGCTGCACCTCCGTCTCACTCATGTGGATTCTCCAGAACAAAGACCAGTACGGAAACATGGATTCTGCCAAAGAAGCCATTTATTTCTTTAAAAGCAAAACACTGGGCACCCTCTGTATGTAAGGCGTGGAGCTCCAGGATGAGGTACGCAAAGTGTGAGCTCATTTGCAAACCTTGCTCCACACACCAACTGGGCTAAGCGTCTGCACAGCACCAATTAACCCTCATGGCAGCTGTCTGAGGTCTGTACATTATTCTCAATGCTTTTAGACCAAGTGGGGGAATTAGGTGAATGTTAATACTACAAAATGTATGGACTTGAGGAAAATAAAGTCAAGGGGTAGGATACAAAGGACTAAAACTATTATGCAACTTAAAATAGGGCTGCTAAGAAAGATCTCACTAGAAAGTGATGTTCAAAATGTTTTTTAATTGACACATAAAGATTTTATATGTTTGGGGGATACTGCATGTTGCTTTGATGTACAACTTATATAAATTAGAGAAAGTGTATTCATTAGCTCTTCATGACTGTGACAAAATACCTGAGAAAATCAACTTAAATGAGACCCATGGTTTCAGAGGTTTCACTCCATGGTCAACCAAAAAGGGCCAGGAAGAAGAGAGACAAAGAGAAGAAACAGAGGAAGATGGGGGAGAGAAAGAAGAGAGGATAAGGACAAGAAATATCCATCCAGGGCGTACATCCAAGAACCTTCTTCTTTCAACCAAGCCCCACCCCCTAAGTTTCCACCACCTTTCCATAACCCATTAAATTAGGAATCCATCAATGGATTAATACATCAGTGAGGTCAGAGTCCTCATAAGCCAACCACTTCCAAAGGATCCACTCTGAACTCTGCTCCACTGGGGACCAAGTTTTCAATGCATGTACTTTTGGGGGATGTTTCAGATCCAAACCGTAATAGTAAGCACATCAATCTCCTCAAAGATTTCTCATTTCTTAGTAGAAAGTGGTATTTGAAGAAAGACTTAAAAGAATCAAAGGGACAGCCACAGAAATACCTGAAGGAACAGCACTCTAGCAGGGACTCAATGCCAAATCCTGGAGGTGTGAAAATGTAAGGAAGACAGAAAGTGGGACAAGGGGAGTTGCAGGGGACTCCCCAGGCAGAGGGGAAGGGCTGTGTAGACCTGGGAAGGACTGTGTAGACCTTCGAAGCCCTGCAGCTTTGTCTCTGAGGGATAGGGGAAGTCCAAGGAGGAGGGTCATGGTCATGCTCAGAGAAGAGTGGAGTCGCTCTGGCTTCTGTGTAGGAATAACTGAGTGGAGGCAAAGGAAGAAGCAAGAAGACTCATTAGGAGGCAATGTGGCCAATCAGGCAGAGGGTGATACAGGCTGTCAATTGAAGTATAAAGAAAGGCCAGATTCTGGAGACAGTTTATCCTTTTCGATTCTTTTCTTTTTTCTTTTTTAAAGAGAGGGAGAAAGTAAGAGAGATAGAGAAAATAGAATCAATTTTATTTATTTATTCATATGGCCTTTGTTTCTCCAACACTCAGTTGTTAATGTGGTGTTGGGATTTGAACTCATGTCCTCACGCATGCCAGGAAAGCACTCTAACCACCAAGCCAGCATTCCAGCCCTAGAGATACTATATATCTTAAAGGTGGGGAAAAAAAAGGATGTGTATCAGATCAGATGTGGAGGGTAAGAGCAAGAGTGGGGTTTGAGATGGTCTGACAATTAGAAGTTTATTTAGTAGTTAGAGGGAAGGCTGAGAGCAGCAACTTTGGAAGCCCAGTTCTATGCATTTTAATTTCTAATAGCCATTAGACAACAAAAAGCTGTCAAAGATAGCAGCAATCCTCAGATAGAGAACAGAGCTGGAAATATACATTAACATCATTAGCATAGAGGTGGCAGTTAGCCAAGGAAGTGAGAGCAGCCACCAGGGAGCTGAGTGCAGAGAAGAGAAGATGCCCAAAGGCTGAGTCCGGGGTCAGGGCCATGTTACAAGGTTGGAAGTTGAAGAGGAGCTGGCAAAGGGGGATGTGAGGAATAGCCACAGAGGCAGAGGGGAAACATGAGTCCAGTCCCTGATCTGGGAGCCAATGAGGCTGCAGAAAATAACATTGCTCCAGCCCTGCCTACTGCCATGGTGTTTGATATAATAGGAGAGGGTGAATGTGAAATCACAGGAAAAAGTTAATAAGATTCTATATCTCTAAGAGTCCTCAGAATTCCCCATGTGTGTTTGCAAACTAAGTGTGTTGACTTTTTTTTTCCTTTTTAATCCCTGAGGATTTAACCCTGGGGCTCCCAACCACTGAGGGACACCCCCAGCCCATTTTACTTTTGAATTTTGAGACAGGATCTTGCTAAGTTGCTTAGGGCCTCACTAAGTTGCTGAGTCTGGCCTTGAACTTGCAATCCTCCTGCCTCAGCCTCCTGAGCTGCTGGGATTACAGGTGTGTGCCACCACACCTGGCTAAGTCTATTGATCTTTTTTTAAAAATACTTGTATGTATACTTATTATATTGATTTTAAATTTTTGAGATTAAATAATCAACCAAAATAAATATATGAAGCAGAGCTCTATGAATAAAAATGCATTTCAGAATACTCACAAGTTACAAAGCCCACCAAGACTCTTCATCACTTTGCATTTCCAGCACCTTCCAGAAATTTAATCAATCTACTTGTGCCTCTGGCAACTTAAAGAGAAAAATATTTTGTTCATTGGACTTAGAGGTTATCACAACCCTGTAAGTCTTTAGATAATGGTGATGACAGATGCTCATTCACTTATTCAACAAGAATGGCATAAGGACAGCCTGAGGAGAGTGTTTAGAGCTCAGGCTTTGGAGTTAGATTGCCCAGGTTCAAATCCTAACCTGGCAAGTCATTTAACAGTTTCCTCTTCCAAAAAATAGAAGTAATCATAAAACATATTTCAAAAGTTTGTTGTAGGGATTTGAAACAGAACCCCTTTAAAGTGAAAAGCAACTTCGTGATACCTGTTTTTCTGCATCCCAAATTTCCTGAATTTCCTCATGCTGAGAATGAAAACTGAAAAACTACCTCCTGGCCTGGCATGGTGCCAAGGAAACCAAATTCTCTAGCTAGCACAATCTAGCTAAATCTACATCTGTGCATCTCCTGGCTTCTGTTTCTATAAATCGTAGTTGCTTCTGTAGGACCAACAGAGAAACAACCTAGTTGTTTCTCCCCTGTTTGATCAAGCTGCATGAAAAGCATTTTTCTTTTTTATATCCTTTGCTTATTTCTTATGTGGGTGGGCAGCAGAATCTGACCAGCGAGGATCAAGACAGTTTCCCTGGGTTGGCTGCCAGTAACAGAGTAAATGATCTAATATTCATGGAGCTCTTTTTAGGATAGTGTCTGGCACATGGTTAGTGCTCTATGAGGGCTCATTACAGAAGAGCTACCATGTGCTCAGAACTGTCTTAAGTACTGGGAAGATTGTGGAGACCAACACTCACCCCTGGGTGATGGGGGACCAGAAAATAAACAAGGAAACAAATAACTGAGATTGCCCTAGAGCATGTTTGTCGTTTGATAGACATGTCACTGGAAGTGGATAGGCATGAGGGCAGGTGAGGGAGGGACTTCCTTTAAAATGGGGCAACTTCTACCAGGGTCTGAACTAAGAAGGCAGCCAGCATTTGAGCTAGAACTGGAGAATTCCCAGCAGAGAGAACCATAAGAGCAAAAAGATACAGCCATGAAGATAAAATAGCCAAATTGATCTCAGAAAATAAACCATCTAATTTAATGTGGGGAAGGCATATGAGTCAGACATGCAGAGTCAAATTAAACCACTCATGAATCAAGCAGGGAACCTGTCCCTGGAGGACAGTCTTACGATGTCCTGAAGTGTTCACCAGGACACTGATGCTATAGTGGAGGGGCACATTTAAATCATTGACCTGCCAATGTAAATATCAGGATTTAGGAGCAGGCCCCTCCTTTCATCTCATCCCTCCTCCTATTAAAATTTAATATCATATTTTAAAATACATACTTGGAACCAAGGCACGACAAGGGACAGGTCACCTTTTCCCTGAGTGAAACGCTCTTCCTATGTGTCTTATTTAACCCACTTAAATCAAGTCTTTTCTGCTAACCGCTGATGAAACCGCATGAATTCATAGAAAAGGGCTACCTGTCTGAGAAACTCCTCAGATTCTAAAATAATAACCACCTAGAGCAGGGCAGCCCTGGAAGGCTCTCTGCCTCTGCCCCCACTCCCCTTTCCTTGCTGCGCAGCCTGATGCTGAAGAGTGAGCTTGTTCCTTTCTGCCACCCTGGCCTTTTGCTTTGCTTCTCTTTTGACAGCTATAGACCTTGCAGAGGAGCCAAACATGTTTGGAAACCAGCAGACCTGCACAGTGGGAAGTCACCTGTATACACAGGGATCTGGTGCGGTGCCTGCCCTAGGAAGTCAGCCCAGGTTCTCAGGGAGCCTAAGGGCATCCAGTCCAAACAAATACATCAATCTGCTCACTCAGAGAATAAAGCTGGCTCTCTCGATATAATTACAGGCTGGCGGATTTATTATTTTGAACTTTGGTACATGGCAGGGGTAGTGTTATTTGTGCCAGTTTATGGTTTTGAGCCAAAAGATGAAATACCATGCTAGTCTGATTGGTTCCAAGAATCCATTTGCACAAACAGAGCTCCTGCATATGCCAATGTGTGTACAGGGATTATGCCACGTGGCCTAGTCTCTCTGGCAAAGCCACCTCATGAAGGAAATTACAAATCTTCATATATTCAGAACCGTTTAATAGCTGGCAAACAACTGCCATCCACCTGAGCTACAGCCAAATTGACTGAAAAATCTTAACAGGTCCATCTTTGTCAGGTTATTTTCATAAGCAACTAAATACACTAAAAATGGCAGATGCTAGATTTTCTCTAAAGAGAAAAACAATCATTTATCTTTAGCCCTGGTCCCAGTTAGTGTAGATAGGCTAAACCCAGATCAGGAAAGAACGCTTTGCAAGAAATTGTGGCAAGCCATGTGAGATCGTGACCTACGGACGCTGGCTTTAGAATGGCAGAGACTAGATGGAGATTACAGCTCCTCTGCCTGCCAGTTCCATATGCGTCAGCAAGTTCCATGACTTATACAAACCTCAGTTACCCATCTGTGAAGCAGGAATCAGGAAGTGAGCCATTTTGGATAAGTCACCCACCAGGAGAGAGACATTCAACAAACCAGTGTTTTCTCAAAATGAGAGTGGTCTGAACTTAAATCCTCTAGATTTGGAAATTCTTTATGAAACATTCTTACATTATTTACCTTTCAAATGTATTTTAAAATTAATATAGACATATTCTGCATTAGCAGAAAGCCCCATTTGGATTTGATTTTAAGACTGTTTGACATGTGTGCTATAATCTCCTCAGCACAGGGTGAACTGTCATGAGCATCTAAAACAGCACTGATGTAGAAGTCTCCACTCCAGGTGGACACACTGTCCAGTGCAGGGCAAAGTGGCCAGAGAACTGAGTGACCCCACAGCCTGAGTCCTGTTGGCACCAAGGGGTCAGCCTGCCTTGATTACAGCACAGAACAATAGTCAAGCTCACAGAACGGAATTTTATTGGTTTCATAGTTTTATTTTTTTAATTTATTAGATGAATATGGAGTTACAATTGTGGGGGAAATATTGTCAAACAATCAAGAACAAATGTATATATACTTAATTATCCAAGGCTAAGGCCATGTCATGGATGCCCCACTTGGGTTCCCCATGTTGCTGTTTCCCCCAGAAAACCTCCTGAGTTAAATGGATATCTCCTGGAGGTCAGAGATCTCCTTCTGAGATGATCTCCCCATCATAGTTTTATTTTTAACAGGTAAAATATTTTGATTGCATAGTCATTTGCAAATAATAAAGAACCTGTTTTAAGGCTTTACACATGTATATGTATATATGTACGTGATTCCCATTGTCCCATACCTGTTTTAGTCTTATACATTTAAGTAAAAATAAAAATTACTTGTCAACAGCCGATGCTGGTAGCAGTTTTTCCTACCGAACGAGTTCATGAATTATTCAGTTTTTATAAAACTAGAGATAACTTGTCATTGTTAGTATAATTAGTCCAAGGAATGAAATGGATGCAAGGAATAAGTAGTTTTATATTAAGTGGAAAGAGCAGGCCATAATATTTGCATATACTTTATAATTAACATCATGTTGAAAAAGAGTATCCAGGAAGAACAACCATATCATAAAAGAAATATACTAAGTAGCTGTTATACTTGGGTGATGAAATTGGAAATGATTTATTTTCTATTTTAAAACATTTTAAGTTGTCTTTAATGTACATAAATGCTATAATTTTAAACCATGTGTCTGGAGTGTCAGCAGTCCCTACAGGGTGAGAACGTAACTTGCAGCTAACACAGCTGATTCCAGACAGGCACAGGGGCTAGGGAAGCCCTCGCTTTCCAGGACTTACATCCCCACAGCCCAGGCCCCCCATTCAGGAGATGGCTGTGCTATGCACATCCCCCTACCTCCAGCAGATGTGATTTATAAGGCAAGCGTCTCCCTTAAAACACCTTTCTGGGAATACTAATTCTTTTTAGTACTGGCAAGTTCCAGGAACCCTCTGAGCACTGGGAGGTAGTCGCCCCCTGTGGTCCTCTCCTTGGCACATTCCCCAGGGCACCCCAGGCAAGCATGAAATGGGCCTTTGTTGGTTTGCTTATCGCAAGCACAGCACCTCTTTCGGCTGCCTCTGCCCTTTCTCTGGCTTTCTTCCCCAAGCCTTAGTCATGGTGTCACGCCCATGCCAGACCTTCCTTGGCTGGGCTTCCAACATTCCCTGCCCCCTCTTCTTCAATACGTACCTGAGATGGCGTGAGAGGGAGCATCTACTCGTGTCAGCTGCACTCTGAGAGTGACTAAAGCAAATTGGTTGCAAACATCATGCGACGTATACATATTACTTATCATGAATAAATATCATTTCTTAATACCCAGGCTATCCCAAACCACAAAACTTAGCATCCCTGGAGGTGAGCCCGGGAATTTTTAAAAGTTCTCCAGGCGATTCTAAGTACAGCCAAGGTTGAGATTGGTTAGGTCAAGGGCAGTACAGTAAAGGCCTGAGAACCTGTACTCTTGAAGCCAGTGCCTGGCATCAAATCCTGACTCTTTCACAACCCTGCTAGTTGCAAGACCTTGGGCATATTAATTTATCCATATTTGTAAAGGAGAGAGGATGCTGATAACAACATCTGTCTGACAGGGTTGATGTATGGATAAGATAATACCTATGAAGTACTTAGAACAGCCCAGCACACAATAGGCGCTCCATTCAGGCTGGTTCCTCTTGTTAATGATAACTATTGGGCTGGGAGTATAACTCAGTGGTAGAGCGCTTGCCTAGCATGCGTGAAGTCCTGGGTTCAATCTCCAGCAATGCAAAAACAATAATAATAATTATTATTACCACCCATTATCCTCTCCTTGCCTGGTGCAGGAGGAGGCCAGCGTGGCAAATGCAGAATGAAACCACAGGAGCTTTGCTCTCAGGGCAGATGGCTCTGCTTTGTCAGATGAGAGACTGTAGGCAGTTTGCAAAGATCCACCTTCTCCTCTGAAATAAGATCTTCTGAAAAATCTCCTGCCCTGAGCTGGACCTGTGCTATTCTCCAATCCCCATCAGGTGCTACAGCTGGGGACATCTGAGAGCCCATAGGTGTCTCATCAACGCTTGCTTGGACCTTTTCTAAGAAGCCCCATGAACTGTACAAGTGACTCTGACAGAAGCTCTGATTGTCATTAGTGGTGTCCTCATGTGGGAGGGGTCGTGGCCTCCCCTGGAAGTCTTTGGCAGACTGTCCCCAGGCACGTGGGATCAGAGGGGTTCGGCCATGTTTGGACAGGCTTTCTTCTCCCCCACAGTTGACTAACCCTTGCTTTAGAGTAAACGCCCTCTCTCCCTCACTCAATGTGCAGCACACCTGTTAGTGTTTGTTTTTAACTGACAGTGTTGGTTTAGCATTAGGCCCAGCAGGGGATGTGGTTTCGGGCCATGATAAGGGCTCAGAGCAGCTCTGAGTACAAGAGGAAAATGCCAAGTTGGGTAATGAAAACTGAACCGCCCTGTGCTCCAGCTTAAAAATATCTTTACCAAAATTATGAAAGGTCCACAAAAACAAAACAAAGCATTAACTATCCCTCCCTCTCCCTAAGGGAGCTTTCTCTTCCCCCACCCTCCACCACCCAGGAAAGCAGAGTGTCATATCCAAAGATGTGCTTAACTTAAGGTCAGGGACCCTGTATTCTGTTGTTAGTTCTAGCTCTCTCCATGCCTCTGTTTCCTCTTGTCTTTTAGTATCTATTTCCAGCCCTCTCCATGCCACGGAGGGAAGGGTTGGAAGGTGCTCATCTCCAGCACCCCATCTGGTACCCCTTCACCTTGCCTATCACGTTGGGAAAAGCACAGATTCCTGAATGCAGAACACCTTGGGTTACTAAGCACAAATTATTCAGCAGGCCATGCCATGAGGAAAACACTGGGGAGAGAAGGCAGACCAAAGCAAGCCAGGCACTGTCCCCATGAGCAAGTGCATAAACAAATTAGCACAACCAAGAGTTTTGTACTTGTGCTGGAGATTAAGTACGTTTTGGGGAAATTGATTTTCCCAAATGTTTGGATTAGTAGTTTTCCTAAAGAGGACTCCTGAGTGTTGAGTAACAAACAGAAGCTCACCAAGGTAATGCAGGATGAAGGGTGGTGTCACAAGCAAAGAAAAGCTTCCACGAAGGCCGAGCTGCAACACAGCAGAGGGGTCACAGAACCGAATGCACTTCAGGGCTGCAGGGAGTTAGGAGATGGTAAGGTAAAATTGTCGGGGGGTGGGGGATGGAGAGAGAATAATTGAGAAGAATGCTGTCAAATGCCAGAAGAGATGAAAATCCAGTAAGGACTAGGTCAAAGATGTAAAGATGTGAAAATATAGCTGTGCATGGTGGCACATGTCTGTAGTCTCAGCAGCTAGGGAGGCTGAGGCAGGAGGATCACAAGTTCAAAGCCAGCCTCAGCAACTTATTGAGGCCCTAAATAACTTAGCCAGACCCTATCTCAAAATAAAAATAAATAAATAAATAAAAAGGGCCTGGGGACATGGCTCAGGGTTATGCTTGGGTTCACTCCCTGGTACCAAAAAAGAAAAATTTTTTAAAAGTAAGATATAAATGAGTTTAGAGTTTAGCTTACAAACAGAGGAGTCGATGACAAAATTGTAAGCAATTTTAAGAATGAAGCTATCAATGAAGTTTTATGCAAAGTAGTTATATATGGGAATGATTAAGACATTAGAATAGATGCTTGTTTCATTTGACACATTGGTTACACATCATTAGAAAGCAGATATGCAAGCCACGGTAAGATTCTGTTTCCTTGCTTGCTTCTTAGTGATGGTACTTGAGGTTTCAGGGTTTAAGTTTAAAAGGTGTTCGCTTTAATTTGCAGGCTTATTCTTAATGTCCCTGCCACTTAGGCACTGCAAATTGAGAAATTCTCTTCCCAGAAGCTTTCTGAGATTAATTGCATTGTGTTCCTACCACTGCCTTGTTCTCCTTTCTCCAACCATACATTTTTCTTCTCTCTCCCTCTGTATTCTCTCTCATTTTTTTTTTGCCTTGATTATCATTTGGCAAGCAAAATTATATCATGAATATTTTATAACTCCATAGTTGCAGCATAGAAGAGGCCACTAATGGCCTCTCAGAGTGGACAAACCCAACCAGATCAGAGAACTATGTTTGAATAAGAACTTAGAACTTGGTTAAAGAAAATGTTCATACTAATCTCCAATGGGAAGGAAGCACAGCAGAGTAGTCTTCAACCAGAATCATTTCATTTACACTGATATGATACGACCCAGGTCCACTGAAGCATGTTCACCCATGCTTAGCATATTTGGCATGGAGCACATGTACAATTACCAGGCTGTGGAATCAGGAAGACAGGGGTTTAATTCTGTTTTGTCACTTGGTCATTAATGGTCCTGAACAAGTCATTTTTTCTCTTAGTTTCAATAATTTCATCTGTAAAATAGATTTAATAATACTGCTTAAAATGTGATAATACTGATTTTTAAAAGGTAAAATCATGACTCTCGTATGGCTACAAATTGAACACATGCAAAAGATTTTGTTTGACAGATAAATGTTAAGTTTTGTTCAAAGGAGAAGTAAATGAAATGCAAATTTATATGGCTTAAAAGGATACTGAAATGAGTTTACATATATAAATTGGCTTTTTATTTGGGAAGGAATAAGTGGATGGAGAACTAAATTTAATTTTGTCCATATGGTATATATTTACATGTATATAGACAAGAATTATTTGAATTGCTACCAATTATGTGCATCCTACAGAATTCCAAGATAGCTCAAAGACAATGAAAGGCACATAGTCTACCATAGAATCAGAATCAGACAACCTGGAAGGGTGTGTACAAAACAATGCGTCATTTTCCATCCAGCACGAACATTTCTGTATGTAAAGCCTAACTGGCTTTCTATGCTTACTGGGAGTATTTGAACTCATGTGCGGTACCTTGCATAGTCTTACTATGCACCAGTTACCCAGCAAGCTTTTATTAATAAATATAAGTCATGGCTGAAAGTTGCTCATTCAACCTGAATGTATATTCTTTCCTCATTATCACATAATAGAGTCCCTAGCACTGCTTGATACTAAACACATTTTTGTATGACATATTTATATTGGAGATGATATTCTCATGAACTGTAAAATAGATTTTTAAAACAACTGATGAGGGCACAGTGGCACATGTCTGTAGTCCCAACCACTCTGGAGGTTGAGACAGGAGCTTCATAAGTTCAAGGACAGCCTCAGCAACTTAGCAAAACCCAAGCAACTTAGCAAGGGCCTGTCTCAAAAGGAAAAATAAAAAGGACTTGGGGTATATAGCTCAGTGGCAAAGTGCCCCTGGGTTCAATCCTGATGCCAAAATAATAATAATAATAATAATAATAGAGGATTAATCTCATGAATTAGGAGAGATGGCAAGGAACCTAAATGACTGCCACCAGTGGACCGGGTCCACTGACTTTTGTCCGGAAAGTCAGTGGACCCAGGTCATATCAATGTAAATAAAATTATGCTGGTCGAAGACTGCCCTGCTGTGCTTCCTTCCCATTGGAGGTTGGTATGAGTTCTATTTAAGATAAGCATTAGCTTTAACCGAGTTCTAGGTTCTTATTCGAGCACAGCTCTCACTGACTCTGGTTGGATTTACCCTCTCTGACAAACTAACTATGACATCCTAGCAGCATTTTCTTCAAGGAACCAAGATCAAATTATTCTAAGGATGATGCTCTCATTTTTGTCTTGTGCAAAGCAGACTAAAACAAAGAAATCATTTCCTGATCCCACCTCTTTTTAAGTGATAAGGAAGCAAAGACAGAGGGGAGCTCAGGTGAAGGAGCAGGTACACGTGTGCACACATGTATGCACACATGCACACCTGAGTAAATAACAATAAAGTAGTGACCCCAATTTAAAAAGTGACATCCATTGCATAAAACTGAAATAATTTTCTGGTGGAAACAAAAGACATTGGGATAGAATAGGGCTAAAAATTGGTACATATTGGAATTGACTTTGGCTTCAGTGGTTTGAACCCCAAAGTGATTCCATTCCCCTGTTCTATTTCTTTTGGAAATCCCTTCATTCTAGAATGATAGCCAGGAACCATCCAATTTGTACTTAACAGTGCACATACCTTCCAATAATTTCAAGACCTGGAAAAAAACAGAAAAATGCTTTTGAATTTCTTCCAGCTGGACAGTTTGTGGAAAGCAACCTCCTTGCACACCTTTGGGTTTCCTGCCTGGGAACTGGGAGGAATGCCTGCTTAGAAACAACTAACTTATTCCACTCTGTCTCCTGTAGCTCCCCATTACTCTTCTGAACATAAAAAGAGTTCTTTAGACAAGAAATAAAAATCTATGTGGATAGATATGGATTGGAGTGGGAAAATAGTATCTTTGATCAGAAAGCAAACTTCAATTGTGGGTCTTAACCCTTAGGCAGGACTAGCCTTTTGATTTCGGGGCTACTTACAATTATTTTATGAGTTCCTGAGAAAGATTCATTCTGCCAAAAATAACTGCTTTGTAAGAGGATTCCAGAAAAATTTTAGTTCAGTGACTCAAACACCTATTAACCTGCAAAGAAGCAGGTATTCAACCCTTCTTCAAAGGGAAAAGTGACCGTCTAGACTAGTGACCCTTGATATTTCTGGGTTATGGAGTTCTTTCAGAGCAGGAAGCATTCCACACTTTAGAAAAAAAAAAGCACATGTGCACACTTTGAGCTAGACTTTTCTCCTGTTACAAATAACAGAAGCCAACTCTGGCTAATTTAAGTAGAAGAGGAATATAATGGAAGAAATGGAGTGGGAGGAAAGAGAACTGCTTCGGGATCTGGAAAGCAGAAACTAATTCCTGGTGGGCATAATTTTTATGTGCTTCCAGTGGAATGAACCCAATCAAATCATGTTTCCCCTTGCTGTTAGCCCCTTTCCATGTTCCTGAAAGGGATGGTTAGGCTTAGTTTAGACTTCAGCCTTTCCCTCTCCCTGTAGCCGTACTTCAACCAGTAGTTTTAGGGAGAAGCACAGTGAGCTTCCTGGTGCTCAGGGTATGTGCCCCAGGTCCGCTTTTAGTCTAGATCCTTGCTATGCCCTGAGAAAATGAGGAAGGAGGTAAAACTTGTAAGCTGATGTGCCACCAAGAAAGAATACGACAGAGTCACAAGGTCCCATTGCTCCTGGGAGAGGAGGAAATGATAGAGTAGGGCAAAACAATAAATGGCCAAGAACAAATAAAGAATAAATACTAAAAGAAGACACACACATCCTCACTCAGAAGTCTGCATATCACATAAGGGTGGAATCATAAACCTTTGACATGCACCCACCCCAGCTCTGAAGCATGGAGTCCAAAAGCCCCTGACTAGGCTACGCCCTGAGACCAATGTTTCCATGCTTTCTACAACACACCCTTTTTACTTATTGCATGTTTGTTGTTAAAAGACCTGGAGTCAAAAACTGAGGAATTTCAGAGAAAAAAGCATTAGGATACAGACAACAAGAAATGACAAGACGCAAAAAAGAAGCGAGGAACAGCAAAGCAAGGTTTTCCCAGGCCTGACCCTAGGTTAACTCATCTCTTTATAAGATGTAACTACTCCTGTGCAAGTCAGAGGTTATGACACCAGGACCTGCTGAACAGGCTTGGGCCCCATGCTTTTCTGGGTATCGAAGACCCAGGGCTGATACTCAAGAGAGACCTGCTATTCGCTGAATAATGCCCTGAGTAAGCGGGGCTGCAGAACTGTGCCCTGGGCCTGAAGTCCCACTTCCCTAGTGGGAGCACAAAACCCAGGGAACCTGCACTGAGTCAGAGAGCAACCTACCCCTTTCCACAGGGGTGCAGCTTGGATCTTGAGCAGGGGTGACCTGGAGTGCATAGCCTAAGGACTAGCAAGCTCGTTGTGCTTCTCCTTGGAGCACGTGGCCATGGGGGGAAGTGTGCTTTTCTAGATGACTTCAGTTCAGACCTTTGCAACTCAGCTCCTGAGCAGCTGGTGCAGAAGCTCTGCAGGGCCCACTGTGACTTTCCCTCCTGCTCATTCCTCCAGGGATGTCTGCAGTCCCCTCACTCACACCCTCACCTCAGCCCAGAGGCCTGCATTCAGCTCCCCATCTTCCTTGAGGCTGTGAGACACATCCGTCCCTGGGAAGCAGGTGCCCTTCCCAACTCTGCTAACTCCTGCTCACTTCTCAGTCCCAGCTTTCATTTTAATCCTCACAGAAATCCTCATGGATCCAAATTAAGTCAAGCCCACACCTGCTAGCCTATACTTTTTTTCCCAATGTGCTTATCATAATGGAAAAGTACTATGTGCTCAGATACTATATCCAACTGGTCTCCTCAGCATGAGCAACTCCGTAAGGGCAGGGGCCAAGTCTGTCTCACTTTCATAACCCTACTGCCAGCCACATATTAAGGGATCACTAAATACATGCTGAATGACTTGCTCAATACTACATAGGAGAGGGACTATCAAGGTTCAATAGCAGAAAAGAAATTAATAAATCAGTAAATTTAGAGAATGATGTATATGCCAATGTGCTGAAATGCAAACAGATATGAAACCTAAGATGCTGGCAGAGATAGAATATTTACCATTTTTTTAACCTCAGGACTGAAGGGAGCCAAGAAAGAGTATGGAATGTGGCCAAAGATCGTTAAGATTTAGTGAAAGCTAAAAGCTCATATATCACTTTTGGTTGCTATAGCAACAGAACCCCCATCTTATGATAATGATATTATAATATGATAAAGCAAATACAAAATAAACTAACTTATCAGAAATGGAACAACATATAGTCTCTTCAGCGCTGCCGCTAGAGGTTAAGTGGAATCTTGCAAGGGGCTCTCCTCTGCTAAAGATGTTGCCTTAGAACTGGACCAACATGTACAAGGGTTAAACCAGGCTATGGAATCTGACAAACAAATTTTAAAATATGCATGTCAAAGCACATAAGGCCATGATCAACTAAGAACAAGACATGAGACGTGCCCTATATTTCATTTATCCTTTAACACAGTTATAGTGTGGAGCAAACAACCACAAACCCTGTAGCACAGCACAATGAACGTTTGTTTTGGCTTAGAAATCCCTGGGCTGGCAAGGCAGTTCTGGTATTCTGAGTCAAGCGTGGCTGTTTTGACTGGGCTTGCTCACATGGACAGCTGCTGGGCTGCCTGAGCACTGGTTGGTGTAGGATGGTCACAGCTTCAATCAGCTCCACCCTACCTCCTGTACTGTCTGCTCCTTCAGCACAATGGCCTTGGCTTTATTCTCATGGTGGAGACAGGTCACTTCCACCCCATTCTGTTTCCCAAAGTAAATAGCAAATCCATCCTCATTCAAACAGTGGAGGCATGGACTCAAATTCTTGCTAGAATGAGTGGCAAACTCATTGCTAAAGCCATGGATACAAGAAAGCCCTTAACAATCTATCAATGCAATTAACATACCATATCAGAAATCAACTTATTATGAAGCTGTAGTAACTAATTCAGTATGATATTGATGTAGAAATAAACCAAAGAATGTGATATTATGATTTAAATGATACTTGTATGATAAGAAAATATTGTAACAGAGATGACATTGCAGATTTGCTCACATTTGGCATTGTGATAACATTAATGTATCCGTGTATATATTAATGATAACCATAGACAGGGCATGGCTGGAAGAAGTAAGTCACCAGGTGTAACCTTGGGGATTATATTATCGCTGGCTCCTTGCACCCAAGCTCTCTTTGCTTTGTGGGTCATTACCTCACATCATGCATAAAATTCAATTCCAAGTTTATTAAAGATCTAAATGTAAAAAGCAAAACTGTAAACTTTTTAGAAAAAAATAGGAAATTTTCTCTATAGCTCAAATGTTGAGAAAGATTTCTTAAACAAGACACAAAAGGAATTAATAACAATGAAAATATAGATACATTTTATTATGTCATAATAGTGACCTCAGAAAAAAGCAAGTATGCTATAACTGAAGCAAGTAACTGAGAAACAGTATCATTGAGAACTAAAAAAAAATGTTCAAAATTCAATGAGAAAATAGATAAACAAGTCAATAGAAAAATTTAAATGAAAATAAATGTGCAAAGGAAGAGGTGACAGCTAGAAGAAGAAACCAGGACAACCAATAGGCATGCAATAAAATGATCACTCTCATTGATTATTGAGCAAATGCAAATTAAAATCACAATGAAATATCATATCCTATTTATTCATTTGGCAAGGATTATGTAGGTGGTTGATAGTAAGAGTTGATGTGGAACTACTGGAGCTCATACACAGTAGGTAGGAACAGAAATCACATAAATACTTTGGAGAACAATTTGTCAATGTTTAAGAAAACTGAGCATACCCTATTACCCAGCCACTCCACATCTGCACCCAAAAAGCTCACATTTTCCTTAGTTCATGTACAAGAATACACATTGCAGTATTACTTGGAATAGCAAAATAGGAAGCATCTTCAATGTCTATAAATAAGAATGGATAAATATATATTGGCATATTTATATAAGGGGAGGTTACACTACAGTGAAAATGAATGAAGCTAATACAACTACATGGAGAAAGATCATTAAACATAATGTTGAACAGGAAGAGCAAGTTACAGAAGGTATGCACAATATGATAGCAGATTCAAAGGGCTTAAGGATGTGTTGTGCTGTGCCTGTAGTTTGGGAATAAATGCGTACATAGTGAAGCAAGGAGATATAAACAGGAATGATAAACAAGAAATCCAGAACAGTATTGATAGTGACCTCTGGAAAGCAAGTGAGATTATGAAAAAGAGAATAGTATTAGGAAAGCTACACAGAAAACTTCAAGAGTTAAGGTATGGCTCAGAAGTAGAGCATTTGCCTGGCATATGTAAGGCCCTGGATTTGAATCCTCACACTGACCAAAAAATAAGTCACAAGAGAGGCTTCAACTATATCCATAATGTTATATTTCTTAAGTGGGGTGATATTAAAATATGAATGCTTTTATATTAGTCTCTATTTGTATTAATCATTATTTGTATATCTGATAGTTAACTTAAAAAGTAAATAGATACATAAATCTTGCTAAGAAAGGGGGAAAGAATTGACAGGCCTGGAATAACCTAAATAAAGTCAAGATGTTAACTCCAATCTATACTTATCTGTGGGTCTCTGCTCCAACTTCTCTCTCTAGTCCATAGAACTTGTTCAGAAATATTAGAGACCACATTGGTTAAAACATCCCATGGTTAAATAAATCAGAGGTGTTCTGGGTTAAACAAAACTAAGTAAGAGTTCCTTCCTGCAACTATGGAAGTGTTTCAGGAAAGAATAATCAGTATTTCCCCACGTGAGTGACTCTCACAGCATCTATTCATGCAGTATCTTACAGCAAGGGTTTTCCATGAAACATGTGTTGGTAAATGTGCCCCCAAATATCAGGAAAGTATTTATAAAGCAAGTAAATAGTCCAACCCTCAGATCTCATTCTGCCCACAATTCCACTTTCTTATCAAGACTCTTCACCATTGTGTTTCCATCTCTGCAGAGTTCTCCTGTGGCTTTGTCTCCCTTTCACTGAAGCAATACAGCATCGTGAAAAGAGCACTCACTTAGAAATCTATGAGCAATCTTGGCCCAAGCCCTTCTCCGCTGGAGCACTGATTGGGCCATGTGATGTCTCCATGCCTTAGCTTTTGTCCGCAACAGAGGAGAATCAAATCCTGGTGGGTATTCATACAGATAAAATGTTTGGTACTCTGCATGAACTTGCCAAGTGTTAACTGTTAATTATCTGATAGAGAAAGAATAAGAGTTTGCATACATGAAAAGACTACTCTGTAAGAATCTATTAACTTTCAATGCCTATCATAACAAAGTACCTTAAACTGAGTGGCTTAAACAAGGAAAATATGCTCTCATTGTTTTTATAAGGACGCCAGTCATGTTGAATTAGGGAGCCACCCTACCTCGATGTAACCTTTACTTAACGAATTGTATCTGCAGTGACCCTATTTCTAAATAAGGTAACATTCTGATGTATACGTCTTCAACATATTTAGCCCATAATAGAGAACAATTGAAATAATATTATAGAATATTGTTAAAAAGAATTACAAAACGTAAGGTGCTGTTTTGGTCACAAATTATCTCATCTTAAAGTATCCAGTATCAAAAAAAGTATCTAGTTTCAGATCTCATTGTAGCACACAGTCAAAACCTGCCTTGGTACACCTGAGACAGCTTTGGGGAAAGTACTGAACAGAGTTTGTCCAGGGACTCTTTAAAGTGAATGCTATTTGGTTTTAAATCTATTCCCAGTAATTGATTGTCTTACTTGAGCTAATAGAGAAAAGGCTTTTCTCTATTAGATGCAAGAGATTTGCATAATAGAGGAGCTACAGTAGTTTACAGATAGATTAAATAATTGCTTAAAGGCAGGGACTTAACTAAAATTTCCCAAATGAGTTGTGTCATTCTATGGCAAAACTAAGTAGAGAATCCAGGTTTGCCTATGTGAAAGCTTGTTCTGTGCCCACTGGCCCCAGATGTATGCATTTTCCAACATCATTTCCTCAAAAAAGAATTCAGAATGGCATTGGGCCACCTTGAACCAGGCAAGGCCATTCATGTCAAAATGACCTTGGAGTTAAAGTTGAAGCAGTATTGCATGGTAGCATGGAATATGGACTCTGATATCCACCTGCCTAAATTGACATCCAAGGTCTACCTATGAGGTTTAGGGAAAGAGGCTTCATCTATCTTCACCCAATAACAAGAGATGGTTGAATCAAATATTGAATGGGATAATCCATGTAACAAACAGTGTCTGGCAAGTAGACCACATTCGACAAATGGCAGTTATTATCACTCTCAGTGTAATGACAGAGCCTCAGAAAAATTACCTGGAGACAACCTTTTCCTTTTAAACTGTTAAAAGTAAAAAATAATGATAGCAACCAACACAACCACTTTCATTTTTGTGAGTTAACTTCTAGTGCCCAAGGGTATTTAGAGTGTGAAATGTAATTTTGTATTTTGCTATTTTAATGTTAGACAGTTCTGTGTTCCTACACAGTTGTTCTTAATGGCCGTATCAAATTCAGATGAATTAATACACTAGATTTTACCTAACAGCTCTCCTATGGTGAGATATTTGGGGGTTTTTTTTAATTTTAGGTACCACTAATACCACTTTGTACAAACCAGTGAATTTGTTCTATTAAGACAAATTGACTAAGAAAAGCTCCCTTAAGCCTCAGCCTAAAGGTCTTTTCTTTGGTATAGATCTCTTCCATGTTTCTTCACCTAAATTACAGTCCTTATCATCCCTCCCTCTCTGTTTCCCAAGCTCTAAATACAAAAGCCAAATCTCCATTACTCCCACCACAGTCAGGCTCCTTTTTCAGTTCCGTCCTATGCTATTTATTAGATCCACTTATTCCCCACCCCAATACCTAGACAGTTCACAGTTGTTGTCCCTCTCAGACACATCAAATGAGGAGACCTCGAGATGGGGCTATTTGGCCTGCCTTATGTCCCCCCCTTCTTAAATTGGGGACCTTATTAGAGTTGTCAATGTGAAACAATGTGATTCTATCTAAAGCATCTTGTCTCCTGTTCTGTGCCTACCAAACTCCAACTCTTCCTTTGACATTCAGCTCCAGTGTACCAGACTCTGTGAAACTCATTCCCCCAGAGATAGCTTCATTGTTCCAATCTTACTATTCCCAGGGCCCTTGCTACATATCTTGGTATTCTCAACAAGGAGGAATAGTAGCATATGTTGGGTTTTGCCAGAGATTAACCTTGTGGCGCACAGTGACTCTCAATGTCATTTGCAAGGTTGGTGAATGGGCTGTGATTTCTCAATAGATAACCATGGGAAACAAAAGCCAGCAGGGTCCAGTCAAGCTCACAGCCTCATTTGCACTAAAACTCAGACTGGCTAGGCATGCTTATTAGGGACTGTCAGACAATTTAGGGAGAAGTGAAGATGTGTTCACTGGCCTTATAAAGGCTCTTTAAGAACTCATAGCTTTGCATTTGATTAAAGTTAATAAACTATGACAGTATTAAAATGTAAAAGATTTTTTAAGTGATAAAA
>PVKS010024330.1:0-31215 GCA_004027875.1 Aplodontia rufa
TTATATATTTATGGGCTTTCTGGACTTCCTCCAGTGAGAAGTTTCTTTTTAGATCCATAGCCCATTTATTGATTGGGTTATTTGTAAGTTTGGACTTTAGTTTTTTTAGTTCCCTGTATATTCTGGATATTAGCCCTCTGTCCAAGGTGTAGCAGGCAAAGGTTTTCTCCCATTCTGTAGGTTCTCTCTTTATGCTCTTGACTAGATCTTTATCTATGCAAAAACTTTTTAGTTTAATTACATCCCATTCATTTATTCTTGACTTTACTGCTTGAGCCATGGGAGTTTTGTTAAGGAAGTAGCTGCTGACTCCTATATGCTGTATAGCTGATATCTTTTTAAACCAAGTCATGTAACCTAGTTCTAAGTTCCAGTACTTGTGACGAATGCTACATTTAATTTGTGGCTGTAGCCCTTCCATCTGCCTCTGAACATTATTCCTCCTATAATTGTGTTACACAAGGAGTCCTTCTCACTGGAATTCTCTCATCCTTGTCTGGGTGTTTCCACTATCCCTAAGCTCCCCTCTTTCTGCTCCAGTGAGGTGTAACCATAAGGGAAAGAGGACACTGGCACATTTACATCAGACCACAGCGCTCTCTTCCTCCCCTGTCCCTCCCCTTCTTCCTTCTTTCTTCTCCTTTGTTTCTTTTTCTTTCTCTCCTCCTTTATTCTTTCCTCGTGCCCCTAGACCTGCATATTCTTCTTCCCTTAAAAGATACAAAGGGACAAACCATTTTTTTGCGTTCTGTCTCTACAGATCCTTAATGTAAAATGCTAAGTCCCATAGAAAAGGGATATTGTAGATGAGGAAAGATGAAAAAAATCACATTAATAGATTTTTTTAAATCATCTTCTCAGATGTCAAAGTTCCTAATATGCTGTCTTTCTTAACGTTCCTTTTCCCTCTGCTTCTCTCCCTATGACCTTGACTCAAAGCTCTTCTCTTCCCTTCTTGCTCCTCCTTCTTATGCTCTCCCTGCACTCCCTTTTCTCTTCCTTCTTCATAAAATGAAATGTAATTTTAAAAGTATGGAACAATGTACTGAGTGTTCAACAGAATAGTTGTTCATCAAAATGATAACATGCTTCTTGTGGTTTTTACTAACATGCTTAGCAGGGGAGGAAAGCATTTACTGGATCAATATAGCTGTGTACCAGCTCCAAGGCAATGGGAGAGAGACCACCTTTGAAACAGTGGCTGCAACAGATGTCAGCACTGATGACACTTACAGCGATATGCTATTATTTTCAATTATGTTTCTACGTGGATCCAACCATCAAAGCAAACTTAAAGCCACTTCCGGTCATTCAAACTAACACCTTGAATACAGAATCTCTGTTCAGCATACCCATATCAACAAATTCACCCTGATCTCACCATTCATGTGCACATTCCTCAGACTTGTTTTCAAGTTGTCAAAACCTTTTGAATTTATAGAAAAATTGAAGTACAGAACTGGAGGTACAGCTCAGTGAATCTCGAGTTAGGAATGCATTTTAACCCCTGATCTCACTATTTTCCTTCTCTAAATCCTCTAATAAACTTAGGGGAAAGTGAATCAAACACCTTTATTTACACTTTCTATGGCAGCAGCTTTCTTGATCATCATCCAAAGCATTTCTTTCTTTTTTTGGCACCAGAGATTGAACCCAGGGGTGCTTAACCACAGCGCCACATTCCCAGTCCTTTATATTTTTTTTATTTTGAGACAAGTGCTGGCTGAGTAGCTCATGGCCTCACTGAGTTGCTGAAGCTGGCTTTGAACTTGCAATCCTCTTCCCTCAGACTCCCGAGCCATTGGGATTACAGGTGTCCACTATCACGCCCAGCTCAGAGCCTTTCTTTCTATAAACACTTCAGGTCAAGTAACTACAGGTAATCACTAAGTAATTATTTTGCCATTATATGCCATTGCCTACTAGTATTCTAATTACCTGTGGCAATATACTCACTAATTATTTTAAATTTAGCCAGATCAGAAAAGCAATTCATATTGTCATTCTTCAAGATCTGTTCCTTTAAAACTACATGCAGAGGCTGGAGCAGTGGCTCAGCGGTTACAGCGCCTGTCCAGCACGTGCAAGTACATGGGTTCAAACCCCAGCACCTGTGTACACAACTAAGTGCAGAACAATGAAAGCCATGTGAAATAAAACTCAATAAAAATTGATTCTCTCTTTCTTGCTCTCTCTCACTGCCCTTCTCAAAAAAAAAAAAAAAAAAAAAACTACATGCAACCTCAATAAATTATCAGTCAGAGTGCAGTCAGAGAAAGAGAGGAACCGTATTATGAGTATGAGAGATCTATTAGAGGAACTAGACCATTGTTAGAGGTTAAACTTCATTATAGGAATAAGATGCAAAATTGGAAGGTGCTAAGGAAGTTAAGGTTTGGAAGGGGAATTAGAGAAACAGAATGAAAACAAAATCACTAAAAAGTCTGCCCAAAGCCCAGGCACAGGTGGACTAGTCAAGACTCGTAGGGATTGCGGAGAAACAGTCGTGCCAACCTGAAAGTAGGAACCCAAAAGGGAGACAAGTGTAGAAGTCTATGGGAGGCTGTTGCCTCTCTGTTAAGCCACTGCTTAGTGGGTGCACAGGCAAGGCTGGAGCTACTTACTGTTGGTAATCAGGGGCAGCAGCCTGGAAGATCAATGGGATGCTGAGCAAGAATCAGCTGGGGCCTTCGAGACACCTCTCACTATCTGACAGCACTTGTGACTGTGATAAACTTCTGAGTGTAATGGCTGCTCCTTCTCTTTGATCTCCCCAGTCTTAGGCAAGTTCTTTTGGACGACTCTAAACTGAACCATAAAAGGCAGGGAATTCTGAGAAATGGAGTTCCCAGATTGGCCAAGTTGATGCAGCACAGTGTAACACAGCCCTCTAGGTGCAGTAGTTAAACCAAGGGACACTAAGTGCAAATCCAGAGAAGAATGTGGAAATGCACAGAGAACCCTTGGACCTGCTGCAAGACAAAGAAAAACTTGTGATGACAATCATATTGTGGTCAGCTACTGCCTGCGGTGCGAAGAAATGTGTAATTGACAAAAAGAGCGTATCACTTGGCCCCCTTTCTGTTTTGAAAGACTGTTCATCTATGGGTGTCTCCTCTCCATATTTTAAGTATTTATTAATCAAAAAGCAAGGAAAATAGAAAGTTACAACCTACCTAATCCCCATAGAAATTACTCTCTGAGGATATATTTGCTAAACATTATCAGTCTTCATTTTCTATAAAATTCCACTGTTTTTAGAGTAAAGAAATTAATATTAAGAAATTTTCTTCACATAATTTATTCAAGTGTTGTCCTTTTCTGGTTTGATTTCAGCAGATCCTCATAAAATTATAGAATGAGCTAAATTATCTGTCATTGTCCTTCCATGCCTCATTTAATAAATTTTCTCAGGGTATGAAAGTTCTTCATTGCTATTTCCTAATAATATATATCTTCAGGGTGATATTAGGAGATATCTGGAAAGATAGGAAAAGTAATATTTTGTGTCTACAAGGAACTTTGAAATTTACAGAGCACTTTCATGTATGTTTTCATACTTAAGTTTTAAGCAAGCCGATGAGGAAGCAAGGCAAATGTCGTAACTACCTTATTCATAGATGCGGAAACACATTCCCTGGGATTTTAAATAACTTGCTGCTCTCAGAGCTGTCTCAGTTCATCATGCATTTCAGTTCATCAGTCAATTGCAGTTGCTGGGTCAGATGCCTTCTTTTCCCCAGGAGTGATGATGGTTTGTTCTACTTCATTCCACACTTCATCACCTAGGAATCTGTATGATCAACACATACATTTTGAAACGCTGCTTAAAGACAATGTAAAAGGGTTGGAGCGGTGGCTCAGCAGTTATGGCACTTGCCTGGCATCTGCAAGGCGGCGGGTTTGAACCCCAGCACCATGTACACAATGAAGTGTCGGAGCAACAAAAGCCATGTGAAAAACTAAATAAAATTGATTCTCTCTTTCTCTCTTTCTCTCTCCCTCTCTCTAAAAACAAAAACAACAACAACAACAACAAAAGGAAAACTACAATGTAAAAAGAAGACTTGGGTTTGAAGAATGACTCCATCACTTACTTACTAGCTTTGTGGTCATGGGGAAGTTATTCAATCTTTCTGAACTTATAGTGATTCCAGTTTTAAAATTGGAATCGTTTTTGGAAGGTTGCAGACATTGCGTTATGAGAGGTAGGTACATCATTCGAATGCGTAGTACATTATCAGGCACCTAACGAGTGCTTGACAAATGCCATGTGTTGTCTGTAAATCCTATTTATTCCTCAAGGCTGAGGACATCCCACACAAAACTTCCCAACCTCTCTTATTTTTCCAATTTCATTCTACCCAAGATAACTCAGTGCCCTACTTAATTGTTCTCAAAACACTTTATAGTCTAATATTTTTCATTCATTCAACAAATATATAGTGAATGCAAATTATTTTTTAGATACTATACTAAACTCTAGATCTTTCTCTTTTTTATTTTTATTGTTTTGTACTCTAGACCTAAGGTAACCTGCTTTCCTCAAAGCAGATGTGTTTCTGCTCTCAAGGAGCTTAGTCATGTAGGAGGTAGACAACATATCACTAAGCTGTACGGCACAAATTGGGGTAAGTGCTGTGGATGAAAGACCAGGATGCAGTGTGGAATACCGTGTCACTTCAGTGGTAAGAGATACTCTCTTTGGAGAGACATTTGAGCATAGACATGGAAGATCAGAAAAAAAAATCCTGTTCTCAAAGAGAACAGCAGATTTGAACAAAAAGAATAAAAACACTTAAAAAGCCAATGTGGAGCTTGATGAACAAAAGGGGTGTGTTGCAAATTGAGATTTGGGAGGAAGTCATGACTAGACCACAGAGGGCCTTTTTTTTAAAAAAAAAAATGGTTCTTTATATCTGTATATGACAATCAGATTCATTTTGATAAAGCCATCAATGGCTTTTATTTTATAATTGAAACCAAAGGTCTACTTTTCCCTCACTGTCTTTACTTCTGCCTTCAAATAAAATCTTCAGATCTAATAAAAAAAGATTCATTTTGACATAATTTACAGTGGACTGCTATGAACAATTGGACTTTTATATGAAAGGAAGACTCCAAGAAAATTTGGAAACAAGAGCAGCTGAGGAGAGCAGGCACAAGGAAACTGTGCCCCACAGCTTATCACCACAATATTTATTGGGTTGAAAAAAGACACACAGAAAAAAAAAATTAAGGAACTTTCAAGACAAACAATTTCTATCTAATCTACTCAATTTAAGAGCATGAAGGGGTGTGGCTGTAATCTAAAGAGTCTTCCGGGAACTGGCATATGACCTGTAAAACTCATTTTGGAAACTCTAAAAACTCAAGTAATATAGTTATCTAAGGTAAATTCTGTAGCCGGGGAGTTTGGTGACTTGCAGGCATGTAGGGTGCATCTAGTGAGTTGGAGACTTGACTGCTCCCATATTTCCTTCCACCAGGCTGCCAGTCAGATGACCCAAATGCCTCAAATCATGTTTCCAGCAATAATTACAAAAGCATGGAATATAATTTGTTCTAATTCAGTTGCCAGTATTTCTCCTTCTCTTTTCCTCCCTCCCTTTCCCTTCCCTCTACTGATCTTTCTGCTATTTACTTATAGTCTTTTTAAACTAGTATATTATAGATACATAATGGTGAGATTCACTGTGATATATTCATAGGAAAGTTAGATCAGATTCATTCCATTGTCTTTCCCTATCCCATTCTTCCTCCCTTCTTTTCATTCCCATTTGTCTACTCCACTGATTTTCCTTCTATTTTTCTTTTTATCCTCCTCCTCCTCTTATTTTGGATTAGCTTTCCCATATCAGAAAGCATTTGACCTTTGACTTTGGGGGACTGGCTATTTCACTTCACATGATAGTCTCCAATTCCATCCATTTACCAGCAAATGCCATATTTCATTCTTCTGTTTGGCTGAATGATACTCCATCGTGTGTCCATAATCAAGTTTTCTTTATCCATTCATCTTTTGAAAGGCATCTAGGTTGGCTCCATAGCTTAACTATTGTGAATTGTGCTGCTATAAACACTGATGTGTCTGCATCTCTATAATATGCTGATTGTAGAACCTTTGAATATATACCAAGGAGTGGGATAGCTGGGTCATATGATGTTTCCATTCCTTGTTTTTTGAAGGAATCTCCATACTTCTTTCCAGAATGGTTGGACTAATTTGCAAAGTATAAGTGTACCCTTTCCCACATTCTTGCCAACATTTATTGTCCCTGTATTCTTGACAATTGCCATTCTGAATGGAGTAAGATAAAATCTCAGAAAAACTTAACACCAAAAAAAATAACCCAATCAATAAATGGACAAAGGAACTAAGACACTTCTCAAAAGAACAAATGGAAATGGTCAACAAATATATTTTAAAATGTTCACTATCTCTAGCAATTAGAGAGACACAAATTAAAACTACACTGAGATTTCATCTCACACAAGGCCTCACATTGCTTGGGCTCCCCCAGAAGCCTATCCTGAAACAGTTTGAGCACCTGAAGTTTATTTAGGAGACAGGGGAGTGGCTAAGTGAGATAGGAGATAAAATGAAGTCAAATGGGTGTGTTGTTGAACAGGTCACCATTAGGGACACCTGTGTCTTAATGCCCTTACTACTGGATGCACTAGAGATAGAAAGAACATGCACCCGTAAAGACCAGGAAGTGGGGTTTCTTATTAACAATCTCTCTGATTTTAGGGTTTTGAGATTCTCTGGTACTTCTAGCTGGGCAAGCGCTGTAACCACCGAGCCATGGCTCCAGCCCCTCCTTGGATTCTTTCATTCACGCTCTCTGCTTCCTGAACTTCATATCTTGAGCTACACCCCTTTATCATGCTCTTCCACCATGATGTTCTGCCTCACCTGAGCCAAGAGCAGTAAAGTTGGCTGACCATGGACTGAAACCTCAGAAATTGTGAGCTTGAAGTGAAAATTTCCTTCTCTAAGTTGTTCTTGTCCAGTAATTTGGTCACAGTGATAGAAAGCTGACTAATACATCTACCTCACAAGATTAGTGGAAAGGTTAAATAAATTAGTACTCACTGCCTAGAACGTAATTAGAATTTGGTAAATGTTATTATTATAATTAATATTTTGTCTTTACTCAGTGTTATTCTGATAGATTTTCTGAAATGCAGATAAAGATTTACTCTCAGACTTAGGACAGACACACGGTCAGGAGAACCTTCTCATTTGCCTGTACTTCTCTCTTCAAGCACATACTTTTGGGAGGGGTGGTGAATCGCTTTTCCAGTGGACAACTCTTCAGAAACACTTTTCCCAGGAATTGGCTACTATGCATATTTGTAAAGTGGAGAGTAGCCTGCAGGATACCACAGCGTGGCAATGACCCCCCTGCCCGCCACACACACACTTACACTCAGCTGCCTTGCTTTTGTCACTGTTGCTGAAATCCACTTGCTGTGGATAAGAAGGCATGCAGGACCTTCATAAAGTAACCTTACAGGCTGCAAAAGTCCTGGCCAGCCAAGACTGGACTGATTTAGGCCCCACCTTAGTTCTTAAATCTTTCCTCAATTCCATTTATTTCCTGATTTCATTGAGATATATTGTCTTCGTAGAATTTATGGAAAATAAATTAATGTGCAAAAAAGCAAGAAAATGAAGCTCTTTAAAACTGCTTAGGAGGGGCTAGAGCGGTGCCACAGTGGTTACGGCGCTTGACTAGCATGTGCAAGTATGCAGGTTCAAACCCCAGCACCATATACACAACCAAGTTTCCAAGCAACAAAAGCCATGTGACAAACTAAATAAAAATTGATTTTCTCTCTTTGTCTCTCTCTCAGTCCCTCTCTCTTTAAAACAAAACAAAATTGCTTAGGATATTGATTTTATTCACCTGAAAAACATGTTTAGGTTAATTTTTAAAATAATCTTAAATTCAAATGTTTTATATTGTATCTGACTTAAACTGTTTTACAATTTATCATCCCTTCTTGTTTTGTTTGTGGAAACAAAACTTTGAGGGTCTCGATTCTCACTCTGCTTCATGAATGTAACTTTCTATGCACCTTTTTACCTCCACTTTCTGGACCCTTGGATGACAAGATTAGCCTTGGCCAGATGAAGGTCTGGGGTTCGTTATGATGCGGGGGGGGCATTTTGGAGGGTATAAATCTAGAACTGGACAAAAACCAACAACCAGTAGGTACCCCTAAGGTAAGGAGCTGTCAAAGTCTCCTAAATTACAGGAGTCTTGTCACTGCAGTTACAAATTCAGCCTGCAGGGGTGACTCCAATCCCCAGCTCTGGGTCCACAACTCCAGTGGAGTCTTCCAGCCTCCATCATGTCTGTCTCTTTGAAAGGAATAGACACTCATGCAAATTGAGAGCATGGAGTGCCTTTGTATGAGAGAATCTAAATAAAGCTCACCAACTTGGCAGCTGTGGGAATGCTCATCTTACCTCACTTGATTAGAATGAGTGTCAGGCTGCCCAGACAGGAACTTCTAGGAAAGCTGCGGATGTGTCACTGCTAGGTTGTATGAAAGATTTCAAGTCAGCTGAAGCAGCAAGCCCAAAAGTGGAAGTTCAATTTCAATTGTCTGCATATGGCTATCCAGTTTGTTCAGCATGCTCTATTTTTGCCCTCTTTGTCAAATATCAAATGGTTAAAGACTTATGGGTTTGTCTCAGTGTCTTCTATTCTATTCTGTTGGTCTTCATGTCTGTTTTGATACCAATACCACACTGTTATTGTTACTACAGCTCTATAGCATAATTTCTGGCCAGGTATTGTGATACTTCCTATTTCATCTTTCTTACTTAGTAATGTTTTGGCTATTCTAGGTTCCTTGTCATTTCAAATGAATTTGAGAAATTCTTTTTCTGTATCAATGAAGAATGTCATTAGTATCTTGAGGTGGATTGGGTTGAATCTGTACAGGGCTTTCAGCAGAATTGCCATTTTTATTTTATTCATTCTGCCTACCCAAGAATGTGGAATTCACTGTGCACAAAAATCAACTCAAAATGGATCAAAGAATAAGGAATAAAACCAGTAACTATACAATTATTAGAAGAAAAAAATTGGATCAACATTACACCACATCAGTGCAGGCACCCCCCCTTCCTTAACAAGACTCTCATAGAACAAGAATTAAAGCCAAGAATCAATGAGTGGGATGCCATTAAACTGAAAAGCTTCTGCACAGCTAAGGAACTAGTTAAGAGTATCAAGACAGAACCTGCAGAATGGAAGGAAATTATTACCTGCTACACCTCTGACATTGGACTAATATCCAGAATATACAAAGAACTCAAAAAAACTTAACATCAAAAACCACAAACAATCCAATCAAGGAATGGGGTAGGGAACTAAATAGAAACTTCTCAACAGAGGAAGTTCAAAAAGCCAATAAACATATGAGAAAATGTTCTACATCACTAGCAATCGGAGAAATGCAAATCAAATCTACATTAAGATTTCATCTCACTCCAGTGAGACTGGCAAAGATGAAGAAAACAAACAGTAACAAGTGCTGGAGGGGTTGTGTGGACACACTGTTGGTGGAACTGCAGACTGGTGCAGCCACTCTGGAAAGCAGTGTGGTGACTCCTCAAAAAACTAGAGATGAAACCACCATACAACCCAGCTCTACCACTCCTGGGTATTTTCCCAGAAGAGCTAGAATTGGCATACCACAGAGACATAGCTACATCAATATTTATAGCAGCTCAGTTTACAATAGCTAAACTATAGAACCAACCCAGATGCCCCTCTCTGGATGAATGGATCCAAAAACTGTATATACATATATACATATACACACACATACATAGACATATATATGTATATATATATATACACACACACACACACAATTGAGTTCTACTCTGCTATTAGAATGATATCATGGCTTTCGCAGGTAAATGGTTGAAAATGGAAAAATCATGCTGAGTGAAATATCCCAAACACAGAAACTGAAGGGCTGAATGTTTTCTCTCATATGTTGAAGCTAGACTAAAACCTAAGATAGGATGAAAGTTAGCTAGATTTAATTAATACACTCACCAAAGTTAAAATTTCACATAAGCTGGGGGGACCATAACTATGAAGGTGGTGGGAGGGAAAGAGAAAGGGGAGGGAGGAAAGAGGGGTTATCAGTACGGCTGGGTACACTTGACTCCCATGAGAAACCAAACTATACTTAGGCAGGCACATAAACTCAGGAATTTCAATAATTAATATACATGCATATGCTCATTTCTATCTATAGCATGAGGGTACTACAAAGGAGACAAGAGATAAAGGAGTGGACGAAGAAGGGGAGATCCTAGAATAGGATTGGGCTTAATTTACTTTGTCAATATCTATGTATGCATGAATATGTAACAATGATATCCTCCAATATATAAGACTATGTTGAACAACAAAAAAATGTGGAAGTTGAAACTTATTGACCATATATCATAAAACAAATGTAATCAATTACATGACCTGTTACAGATTTCTGTGTTTTGCCTCCTTTCTGAGAGGGAGAGAGGGAAAAAGAAGAAGGGAAGGAGAAGAAGAAAAACAAACAGGAAAGAAAGAAAGAGGGCTAAAACCACTCCAGAAAGATACTGTTCTGTCCTTGATTTAGTGACTTTAACTCTGGAATTTCTTCCTTTGCCAAATTCAAGTTTCTTCTATTGCTATTTAACTTCATCTCATGTTTACTTTCTCTGGTAGAGGTTTCCTACAACAAAGAGAGGTAGTGTAAGATGGTGCGGTAAACACTCTGCTACCATAGTCAAACTTCAGTTCTAATCCCAGAGTTTCCACTTATTAGTTATATGATTTTGCTGAGTTTATTTTGCTACTCTGTGCTTCACTTTCCTTATATATACAATGTGCATAATAATTAATGATTTTAGTTATTATTACTATTAATTGTTACAATATTTTATATGAATATGCTGTTAAATATTAACAATAATACACACCTTGAGGTTGTTGTGAGAATTAAATGAGATAATATATGTAATACTTCACAATTTAGACCTCAATAAATGTTATGAATATAATATTAATAGCAAACACATACATGGCACTTGCAATGAATTTGGAGCTATAACCAAATTTTTAATCCCATAAAATGAGGATGTGAGGTAGACTACTTTTTCTTTTCTTTTTTTTCTTTTCTTTGTAGCAAGGGATTGAATGCAGGGGTGTTCAACCACTGAGTCACATCCCCAGCCCTTTTATTTCTTATTTTGAGACAGGGCTTCACTAAGTTGCTTAGGGCCTTGCTAAGTTGCTGAAGCTGACTTTGAACTTGTGATTCTCCTGCCTCATCCTCCTGAGATTGAAGTAGACTCTTTGGTCATCTTTTTTGAAGCCATCTTTGTTATCTGTATGGCTTTCATTTTTCTTTTGTTTTGTTATTTCCTGATTATGGAAAGTGGAATTTAAAGGAATCTAAGGTCGCCTGTCAATTTACTTAAAAACTCTAAATCATCTTCTTCTAGGACAGTCTCCGAGAAGAGCTAGAATCCTCTTATGTTCCATCACTGGGGTCTTGAAGATGTGAGGACCAAGGCAGTGGGCCCTTAATGGTGGGCTGTGACGCTGCCTTCCTCCTAGTTTCCACTTTAGCTACACATGACAACAGTGCCAAGGGGAGTCTCTTCCCTCCTGCATAACAACAAGTGGCGTCTCTCCTCCCACTGACAGCTGATTCTCAGGGCCTTCTAAACCGTTTGGGATTACCAATAACAAACAGCTACTTATTTTTTGGGTTCTATTTATGTGTCATAAATGCTAATTACAGAGGGACTATCATGTTATTAGAACTCAGCTTTGCCCTTTTACATTCATGTTAACTCAGTTTCGGCTTTTGGTATTTTACTTCAATTAATGGAGATTTTTCTTATCCTTACCCTAGCTCTTAATAGCTCTGAATCCTTGGTAATCCTCCAAAAGGAAGCCATAAGCTCCACTTCCTTCACTTTCCTAAGAAAGGAAGCATTCATTAACCCCATAGCCACATTGTGACCATGCTCATGTCCATATGTCTTAGCTAGCGCTCCCTTTGTAGAGTTCAGGTAAATCACTTCATCACTTTTTTTTTGCATCTTCCCTCAGGTTTTCTATGAACTCCCTGTCATCACCTGTCTTGGTGGCTTCTTTACCAGAGGAACAGCTGTTCTCTCTTCTTGTCCCTACCATCAGCATCAGGAACAACAGGTGTCCTTGCTGACAATGATATTCTGGCCTCAAATGTTCCTTTTCTTTCCTTTTGATTCCAGAGACCCGAAAAACATCTATCAACTTTCAGTCTAGTTCAGCAGAACATATAGTGAGTTTTTTTTAAAGAACTGTTGGCTTACTAATCTAGATGTGAAACTGAAATTTCTGTTTTGTCCCTTTGAATGCCATAACTTTGTTTTGCATTTATTGGTTTTTGTTTGCTGGGTTTTTTGTTGTTGTTGTTGTTCTTGTTCTTTTTTTTTTACTGGGGATTGAATCAAGGGGCAGTTTAGCCCTTAGCTACATCCCCAGTCCTGTTTATTTTTGAGACAGAATCTCACTGGTTTATTAAAGGTCTTTACTAAATTGCCCAAGCTAGTCTTCAACTTGTGATCCTCTTGCCTCAGTCTCCCAAGTCATATGGATTACAGGCATGCACTATCACACCTGGCTGCTTTTACTGTTTTGTTTTGTTTTTAAATTCTGCATACTAAGACACCCACACCCAGGACTTGGCTGGGCCAACTCACCCAGCTGCTGTGCATGGACCCAGGCCTCAGGTACTCTCAGGACACCTGCACCCAGGACCCTGCCAAAGTCTACGTACCCAGTTGTGGCATGCTGGTCCAAGCATCAGGTTCAGAGCCTACAGACACTTGCAATTCACTACGTCCAGGATTTCCCCCCTACCTGCCCTGCTGCTGCACACATATCCACCCACCTACTGCCCATACCCATCAGGTCCAGATATATTGGGCCCACACCCACTACCAAGGATTCCAGGTACCATTACAGTGTGCAAGAAGCCTATTCTGGCCCATCATAAAACTCCAGGATCTAGCAATGCACCCTGGCTGCTGTGCTACTACAATACAGCAGACTTCTCTGCATCCCCAACAGATTCCAAATTGATACCCTGGAACCAAGATCCATAAGGAAAACTCAAAACAGAGATCCAGAAAAGATTATCAAAAATGAGGAATCAAAATAGAAAAGGTTCACCTCAAGCCCACAACTCCCCAATCAGGAAGCACATGGACAGAGAGCAGGATGAAAACCTAGAAATAATCATCAATGATCTGATTACTAAGAAGAACAATGAAGTAAAAGAAGATTTAATGAAGGGGCTAAGTGAGAAAACTTAAGAGATAAAAACTCTATTATCAGGAAAATAAACATACTGAAAAATGAAGTAACAGAGCTAAAATCTTCAGTCAATCACATCAGAACAATGAGGGAAGAATTTAATCATAGACTAACCTTTACAGAAAACAAAACCTCAGCTCTGGAAGAAAGAACCTCTAACAACGAAGATAGGCTAAGTAAGCTTGAGTGCACAGATTATAAAAAAGAAAAAAAAACCTCACAAAACATGAGCAGAATTTTCAAAATGTCTGGGATGAAATTAGAAGACACAATTGGAGTAATTGGGATATAGGAAGAAATCAAAACACAAACAAATGATATAAAGAACATTCTCAATGAAATACTTAAAGAAAAAATTTCCCATATAAAAATAGAGTCAGAAATGATCATCCAGGAAGCATATAGGACACCCAAATAGGCCTAATCAAAAAAGAAGATCATGGAGACACATCATTTTCAAAATGCATCACAGGGAAATCAAGGAAAGTATAGTAAGAGTGGCAAGAGAGAAATGCCAAATCACATTCAGAGGCAAGCGTTCTGCCACTGAGTTAAGTCCCCAACCCCCATGAAAGCATTCTTAAGAGGAAAATTTAAAGCACCGAGTGCCTACATTAAAAACTAGGACAGATCTCAAATAAATAAGCTTATTGTCCACCTCAAATCCCTACCAAAAGAAGAACAATTTAATCCCAAAACCAACAGAAGACAGGAAATAACCAAGATCAGAGCTGAAATCAATGAAATTAAGAACAAAGAAACAACAAAAAGAATTAATGAAATGAAGAGTTGATCCTTTTAAAATAAAGTTGACAGACCCCTAGCTAATTTCACTAAAAGAAGGAATCAAAGCAAATCAACAAAATGACCAACAAAAAAGGAGTGAACACTACTGACCCCATGGAAATCAAATGGATTATCAGAACATATTTTGAAAAACTATACTCCTATAAATTAGAATTTAGACATGACAAATTTCTAGATACATACAACATACCCAAAATTGATACAGGATGATATTGAAAACCTAAACAGCCCTATAGCAGGCACTGAAATCCATATAGCAATTAAAAGCCTTCCAAAGAAGAAAGGCCTAGGACCTGATGGATTCTCTACCGAGTTTTACCACACCTATGATGAGGAACTAAAACCACTCCTTATTAAGCTATTCCAAGAAATTGAAAAAGAGGGAACTCTCCCAAACACTTTTCTTGAGGCAGCCATACATCAAGATGCATCAACCCAACAAAGATGCATCAAAAAAAAATTTTATGGACCAATATCCCTGATGAACATTGATGTAAAAAGTCCTCAATAAAGTTCTAACAAACTGCATTCAAGAACACATCAAGAAGATAATTCATCATGATCAAGTGGGCTTCATTCCAGTGATGGAAAGCTGGTTCAACATATGCAAATCAATAAATGTAATTTATCACTTACACAGATCTAATGACAAAAACCATATGATCATTTCAATTGATGCAGAAAAGGCCTTTGATAAAATCCAGCACTCATTTATGCTCAAAATTCTAGAAAAAAATAGGGATCAAAGGATCCTATCTTGACTTTGTAAATACCACATATGTCAAATCCTCAGTGAGTATAATATTCAATGGAAAAAAGCTGAAAGCAGTTCCACTAAACTCGGGGGCAAGACAAGGCTGCCTGATCTCACCACTTTTATTCAATATATTCCTCAAAACCATAGCTAGACCCAGCAGACAAGAGAAGGAAATCAAAGAGATAAGAACAGAAAAAGAAGAAGTCAAACTTTTCCTTTTTGCTGATGACATGATCTTATATCTGGAAGATCCAAAAAACTCTACCAGAAAACTGTTTGAGATTGTAAACAGATTTAGCAGAACAGCAGGTTACAAGATCAACACCCATAACTCAATAGCTTTCCTATCCACTAATAATAATGTGACAGGAGAAGAAATCAGGAAAATGGTCCCACTTAAAATATCTTCAAAAAGAATAAAATACTTGGGAATTAATCTAACAAAGGATGTAAAAGACATCTACAATGAAAAATGTTGATCATTGAAGACAGAAATTGAAGACCTGAGATGATGAAAGGATGTTCCATGTTCTTGGTTAGGCAGAATTAGTATAATTAAAATGGCCATTCTGCCAAAAGTGCTATACAGATTCAATACAATTTCCAATGTCATTCTTTAAAGATATAGAAAAAGCAATTCTCAAATTAATTTAAAACAACAAGAAACCGAGAATAGCCAAAACATTACTAAGCAAGATAGACAAAACAGATGGTTTCACAATACCAGCTGTAAAATTATGCTATAGAGCTGTAGTAACAAAAACAGCATGGCACTGTTTGAAGGATTGAATACCAATGAAATAGAATAGAAGATTCTGACAAATTTTTAAACATCTGATCTTTGACAAAAGGGGTCAAAATATAACATAGAGGAGAGATAACCTATTCAAAAAATGGTACTGGACAAACTGGACAGCCACTTGCAGAAAGTTGAAATTAGATCCTTGTCTTTCACCTTGCATAAAAATCAAATTAAAATAGATCAAGGAACTAGGAATTAAACCAGCTACCATGCAACTGCTAGAAGAAAAGTTAGGACCAACACTCCAGCATTTGGGAGTAAGCAAAGACTTTCTCAACATGTCTCCTAAAGTGAAAGAAGTACAGTAAAAAATCAGTGAGTGGGATGTCATAAAGCTAAAAAGCTTTTGCACAACTAAGGAAATGATCAAAATTGTCAAAAGACTTTCACAGAAAGGGAGAAAATCATGGCCTGTGATTCTTTTGACAGGGGATGAATATGCAGAATTTACAAAGTCCTTAAAAAACTCAATATCAAAAACCCAATCAATAAATGAGCCAAAGAGCTAAATAGAAACTTCTCATCAGAGGACATTGAGCAAGCCAATGAATACATGAGAAAGTGCTCTAAATCACTAGTAATCAGAGATATGCAAATCAAAACTATATCAAGATTTCACCTCACTCCAGTCAGACTGGCAAAAATGAAGAATATGAACAATAACAGATGCTGGAGGGTTGCGGGGAGATAGGAACACTAGCACACTATTGGTGGAACTGCAGACTGGTACAGCCCCTCTGGAAAGCAGTGTGGAGAATCCAAAAAAAATTAGAATGTACCATATGATCCAGCTATCCCTCTTCTGGGTATTTTTCCAGTGGAGTTAGAATCAGCACATTATAGCAACCAAGCAAAATCGATATTAATAGCAGCTCAATTTACAATAGCTAAACTATGCAACCAACCCAGATGCCCCCCACTGGATGAATGGATCCAAAAACTGTGGTATATATACAATGGAGTTCTACTCAGCAATTAGAAACAATGATATTGCAGCTTTTGAAGCTAAATGGATAGCGATGGAAGAAATCCTGCTGAGAGAAGTAAGCCAAACCCAGATATTCAAGGGTCAAATGTTTTCACTCATTTGTGGAGGTGGAGCTAAACCCAGGCCTATGTGAAAGGTAGTCAACCTCATGTAATAGACCCAGCAAAGGCATAGCAACACATAATCTAGGACAATCATAGCCAGGGGGAGGGGGCATGTTGGGGAGGGGAGAGGGAGGGAGATTATGGAGGCATCTAGGGGGTAATTCTGTTTTAAGAATATATGCATATCATATTGTTACTTTATGCATATTTTTAATTGTACAATAACTAAATTTCTTTTAAAAAAGAATAGAAGATTCTGACAAATCTTATAAACATCTGAATTTTGACAAAGGGCATCAAAATATAACATGGAGTAACTGTTATATTTACTCACCTCACTCCAGTGAGACAGACAGCCTATTCAACAAATGGTGCTGGACAAACTGGATATCCATGTACAGAAATTTGAAATTAGATCCTTATCTCTCACCTTGAACAAATATCAAATCAAAATGGATCCAGGAACTATGAATTAAACCAGCTACCATACAAATGCTAGAAGATAAATTAGTACCAACACTCCAGCATATTGGAATGGGCAAAGGCTTTCTCAACAAGACTCCCAAAGCAAAAGAATTAAGGTCAAGAATTAATGAATAGAATTGCATTAAATTAAAAATCTTTTGCTCAGGCAACATTTGTTCAAAACTTTGAAGAGAGAACCCATGGAATGGGAGATAATCATGGCCTGTGATTCCTCTGACAGGAGACTAATACCCAAACTTTACAAAGAACTCAAAAAACTGGATATCAAAAACACAAGCAATCCAATCAATAAATGGGCCAGAGAGTTAAACGGAAACTTCTCAACAGAGGAAATCCAGCAAGCCAATGAATAGACAAGAAAGTGTTCTAAATCACTAGTAATCTGAGAAATGCAAATCAAAATTAAAGATTTCACCTCACTGCAGTCAGACTAGCAAAGATGAAGAATACAAACAATAATAAATGCTGGAGGGGTTGTGGGTAGATAGGAACACTAGCACACTGTCGATGGAACTACAGACTGGTACAGCCACTCTGGAAACCAGTGTGGAGACTCCTCAAAAAAATTAGGATTGGATCCACTGTAAGAACCAGTTGTCCCTCTTCTGGGTATTTTTCCAGAGGCATTAAAACAGCAAAATCAATGTTCATAGCAGCTCAATTTCAATAGCTAAATTATGGGGTTAACCCAGATGCCCCTCACTCTGGTATATAAATACAATGGAGTTCTACTCAGCAATTAGAAACAACCATATTGGGCGTTTGAAGGTAAATGGATGGCAATGGAAGAAATCATGCTGAGCGAAGTTAGCCAAACACAGAGGCAAGGGTCAAATGTTTTCCCTCATTTGTGGAGGCTGGAGCTAAACCCAGCCTTGGGTGAAAAGGTAGTCAAACTCATGTATTGTCCCACGAAGAGTGTAGCAACACATCATCTAGGGGAAACATAGACTTGAAGAGGGGAAGGGGGAGGGAACAGGCGGGGTAATGGGAAAGGGAGGGATCTAGGGAGACAATCAACAATGTAACATACTCTTTACCCCCCTACCCAGAAGTCAAATAATACTTATGCAATCATTTAATTTAGCAAAATTCAAGACACTGCAGTGTGGAGTCAAGAGACTGGGGTGTGGGCAATGTGGGGTAACTATGGTTTAGGACCAAAAGCATATCATAGTGTTCCTTTACATGCATTTATGATTGTACAACAACTCTACTTCTTAAAAAAATTGAAAAACCCTAATAAAATTCTGCATAGAAGCTTTATTCTTTCTCTCCCACACTTTGCCCTATGCAAGTCTTTATTTACATCCTTTGTAATATTCTTATTAATAAACCAGTTAATATAAAAAGAATAAAATGAAATAAGATTCTGGTAGTAATATTTGTGGAAAAACAATTTGAATTTGTAAAGAAGTTTATAAGTCTATAAATTGCATATTCCTGATCTCTTCTAGTGCCTGCCACCAACAACGCACCCACCTCAGTCATTTTAGAAAGACCCCCCATAATAGATGGGCATGGTAATGCATACCTGTAATCCCAGCAATTCTGGAGGCTGAGGCAGAAGGATCACAAGTTCAAAGTCAGCCTCAGCAACTTAGTGAGGCCCTAAGCAACTTAGTAAGACAGTGTCTCAAAATAAAAATTTAAAACAAACAAAAAAAGGACTGGGGATGTGGCTCAGGGATTAAGTGCCACTGGGTTTGATCCCCAATATGAAAAGATTTTAAAAAATGACCTACAATATTGACTTGCTTATCCCTCAATGTGGCTCTGAGTAAAGATGGCAAATCCCTAAATATCCTCCCTGACTATCCTCTCCTGCCCTTTCTGTCCTCCCTACTGCTTTCAGCCCTTAAAAATTTCTTACTTTCACCACCAGTCATTCTGGATTCTCTTTTTCTCTCATGTCTTTGTACTTGATGCATGATTAGCCATTTCACATACTCACTACCACCCCCTGATGCCTTGACACCTTGAACTTCTCCTGTTCCATTTCACCACTCTCTAGCCTTCAGGAATTGTTGCCAAGTGTTAGAGAAAAAAAAAATTCAAATCGTTTGGACTGGCTCCATCCCAAATCCATTCTTCGTTGGGTCTACTGATATGCATATCTACTTTCATTCACCTTTAACTGATCTATTATCCCATTTCCAAGAGACTTTTTCATCTCTTCCATTCTCAATAATCCTGCCCAGCTCCCCACCCATAGCAGATGATTTCACTTCCTGTTTCACTGAGATATTTTTCTCTCTCATCCAAGCAATTTCAAATTTTTCTCTTCTTACTACCACATCTCAGGGTACTCTTCCTCCTCCTCTTCTGTTCCTCTAAATCTGAGCTGAATCCCTCAGCCAGTGCTCTTATCCCAAGCCCTCTTTCCTTCTGGCACCGTGCCCCTCCATCCATTATCTCCTTCTCTTCCGTCTTTTATCTTTCTTACCAGGTTGATATCTCAGCTTTTGCCTACGTGACCTTACCTAAGAAAACCTGCAATTACATAAAGACTCATCATTTCCCTATCCCGTTTTCATTCCCACTATCAAATGTTTTGAAAGTGCAGTGGAACTAATCACACCTGCCTGTTTGGTGACAGCACTTCTTTACTTCTTCCATTCTGTATTTCCCCCTCTCTCTCCACCTATGGAAATCCTCCTAATGTCATCAATGATATTCTAATTACCAGACTTCTCAGCCAACTTTTCTCCCAGCCAACCCTACTGCACTACTTCCTATTGACAAGGAACACCACCTCTCTTTATTCCCTGACGCAACACTGCTTTGATCTCTTCCTATAAGTTTGATCACTTTCTTCCTATCTCTGGTACTGGCTTCACTTCTTCCTCTGCCCTCTTAAATTGAAGTATGCTCAGATGTCCTGTATCTTTATAGTCCCTCATACATTTCCATTACTTCAATCATCACTGTGTACAATTTCAACTTCTAAAACCTAGAATGTACTAAACAAGGTCTGAGGCCCATCACTTTTTCTCCCCCAAATCACCATTCCTGCTATTTTTAATCTACAACTTCCATATATGCAGTGCATACTTTTACATACCATCAGCTTAGAAAGTTTTCTCCATCTCTAGAGGAGATTTCTTCCTTTGCCTTTGCCCACATCTTGTCATTTGCCAGTTCCAATGAACTGTAGCTTCACATTTGCTCCAGAATCAAATGTCTCTCACTCACCCTGCCCTACAACAGTCCCTGCTTTCCCTCTATTAATGGCTATTGCAATCTTTCTACTTATTCCTATTCCACACTTCCTATTCTGCCAGATTGACTTTTTAAGACACATTTCATATCACCTCATTCACAACTTCCAGTTATCTATCAAATTAAATCCAGACTCCTTAAAAGAGGCATTAATTTACCTGTCTAGTATTATTCACCATTATCTCTCTAAATGTATTCCAGGGCTCAAATAAAATAAATCATTAACTTTCCCCATCTCACACCTGAAACTTTCCTAAGCCTCTCAGCCTCTGTTCATACTGTTTTCCTGAAAAGAACGGATGCTTTTGAATTCTTTCCTGTGGAATCCTATCTTTGTGTCACGTCCTGTTTTAAATATATCTTCTTCATGAACCCTTTACTGTGTGGGATGCAACCTACCTGTCCTCTGACCCAGTATATCTTATTTTTAATTTGCTTTGTGTCATAACCATTCCATGAAAGTACCACTTTCTCACCACCGATGTCTTTTCTTCTTTGTAAATTGTGAGTATCTTTAATATTATTTTTCAAGGTTCTAAAGATTCAGAGATGAACAAAAAAGTGTACTAATTACTGTGAGAGATGAAAAAACCTGCTTACATAGAAGAAAACTACATTTATGTTTCTCATCCTCATTCTCTTCCTCAGGCTTCTTATTCACTCAGAAAGTTAGTGAGTTCCTGTTGCCACTGCGTCAGGGATGGGACACACAGAGGAAGTGGGGCCATCTTTACCACTCTGGCAAAGGGAAGCACATACTCAATTCCCCACATGGGAATTCTAAATGAAAACCGTTGCTCAAGAAGGAAGACCATAAACAAGTGATGAAGGCAGATCCCAAAACACCCAGTTACAAGGCTACTTGACAAGAATAGAAGTGCGTGCCATGGGAGCTGTGGGAGGCGTCACCATCATGGAGTGGGAGCAGAAAGAATAAATCTGAGGCAGAATGCAGGAACTTGGCAGCTGTTCACCTCAGTCACGTGTTTCAGCACAATCCCATCCGTCATTCTGAGATATGCCTTCTAGCACTGTGTCTTTGCCAATGGTGAGGCATAGCTATGTTCTCTTGCAAGTACTAACTGCAATAACTCTTAAAAATGATGCTGTCATTTAAGAAGGTCTGTGATAGAGGCCTTTCCCTTTTTTCCTTTAGATTTCAGAGTTATTAATATTGGGCCCTTCTTGGCCTCTTAGTCAGCTGTTTTGCTGCAGCAACTGAAAGACCTGACCAGAACGATTTTAGGAGAAAAAGTTTATTTGAGGGCGCGTGGATTCAGAGGTTTTTGTCCACAGAAGGCTGGCTCCATTTCTTGGGTCTCAAGGTGAGTCTGAACATCATGGCAGAAGAGTGTGGCAAAGGGAAGTGGGTCAAGGAAGCAGAGAGAGAAACTCCACTTATCAGATACAAAAAATTTGTATCCCAAATACACGCTCTCAACAACCCACCTCCTTCAGCCGTGCCCTACCAGCCTACAGTTACTAGTTAATCCTTATCAGGGGATTAACTCACTGATCGGTTAAGGCTCTCATAACCCACTCATTTACCTCTCAGCATTCTTTTCATTCTCTCTCCTATTGAGCTTTTGGGGACAACTTTCATCCAAACAATGACAGCCTCATAGAAGCTGGGCAAGCTGGGTCCACATGAATAGTGAGCTTTGATTTCTCTTGAAATCAAAGAATGGAAAACAAAGAATTGATGGTTCTGCCACATACAAATCGAGTGGCTAAGTTATTCAGCTTCTCTTGAATTTAAGAATAAAGACTGCAATAATGTCAATTCCTTATTTATGAAAAAGGGGGATCAAAATAATATTTATTAAGTTTATGCTAAGGGCCAAGCAAAGCCATATGTTGAATTCATTTAATTCTAATAACCAAGAAGTATATATTATTATTATTCTCATTTCAAGTCTGAAGAAACTGAGGCTCAGAGGAATTAAATAAATTTCCAAGGTTAAAGAGATTATAGGCAGAGGCACTTTCAAAATAGCACTCTTTTCCAACATCCTATTCAGCCACTCCAAATTACAACCTTGCTTGAAAGTGGCAGTTTTATTCAGTGAAAAGTACTCTAAATTAAGATCCACAAGAATTCCAACTACATCTGCAAGGGAATTCTTAGAACCCCCACAAAACCCCTGTCTTCCATTCCTTCTCTTTAGGAAATTCCACTCCTCCTTTCCAGGTTGCCTTCAAATGTCACTATTTCAAAACTTTTCCAGCCCTCCTCTCCTCCCAGCTCCAAGTCTGACTCCATCTTCCGACCACCTCTGTATAATAGCCCTCACCACAGCATTTCAGTTATTATGAAATACAAAGCCAGAGATTTGCACAGCATCTTGCAAAGAATGGACACCCTGTAAAGTTTTCTGAATGAATAACTGAAGTATAATAGTACACAGATATTTAACTCAGCAGTTTTCCTATCTTCAAAATAGATGACTAGTTCCTTACATCTCACAGGTATGTCCTAAGAATCCAATGAAATGATATCATGTGTGTCTTAAAAATAAAATCATTATATTAGATGAAGCCAAACACACACTCCTTTTGTAAGGCCATAAGGTTCCCCTGACCCCCAAGATGGCGAACTTCCTGCTTCTCTTTCGCGTTGACCGGTTCCCGCTGGCGCCAAACCCCATCCATTCAGCACCCGCCACCCCAGCCCTGGTACCTGGCAACTGGGACTACCCAATAAACTTTTGCCCCATTACCAACACTAGCCTATAAGCTTATCCTGGGCCCTATAAAAGTGTGTTCGGTTTCTGAATAAAGAGGAACTTCTCCGGTGAGCTGGCAGCACGGTGTCGTTTCTGTTCCTTCACCTTTTACAAAAAAGAGACTAACAAGGAAAAAGAAGAAAAGAAAGAACACAATGTATTAGATTTTCTCATGCCTATTTTCTTAAATTCAATACTTGCACATCAGAAGTTTTGTGAGAAAAGGAGCTATATCCTTTTTCTCAGATAAAACACACACACACACACACACACACATTCATACACAGCACTCAATTGAGAATTTCACACTATGCAAGTCATAAACTTGCTGGATAATTTGCATATGGAAATATCTTTTGATTGTGAAGATCTTATTAGAAGAAATTGAGTCCTTAAGGCCTTGAGTCCAAAGAGCCCTGAGTTTGAGTCATGGATCTGCCACCTGCATGTAAATAACCAACTCATTTAACTTCTCTTGTATTTATTCCCCCTCTCCCCACTATTCCAACAAGAACACAATAATTGTGCCTATGGCTTAACATTGTTATGAGGATTGAAAGAGTTAATCCAAAAAAGTGCATACCATTGTTCTGGAGCCCAACTATGCCCTCAAAAATTGTTATAATGATGAATATAATGATGTTGCTGATGAAGACAATAAACTGAAGATAATAATAAATGATGAAAAATTGATTATTTCACATCATATTGACATTATTAGCTAAGCATATCTTTGTAAGGATTAAAGAAATTGTCTAAATTGGTCTAATACTTCTTGGTTTATAGGGCTTGACGAAATCCAAGAAACAGCCATGCATATTAACTCCTTTGTGCCCCTAACAATTCAGGAGTCCAACAATTAGTAAGAAAGAATTGGAGCCAGGCATGGAGTCCCACAGCTGTAATCCTAGTGACTCAGGAGGTTGAGGCAGAAGGATCTCAAGTTCAAGGCCAGCCTGGGCAATTTAGCAAAGCTCTGTCTCAAAATAAAACATAAAAAGTGCCTGGGGCCAGCCCCAGCAAATTTTACGATCCCTGAAGGATGAGTGGAGTCGGCACAGAAGAACAACTTGAACCTCCGGAGCAAGGAGCAAGTTGCAAGCAGACACAGTACCCTGCTTGAGCAAAATGCCATCTGTTCTTTATTGTTGAGCTCTTTTATACAGGTGCATAAACAATGCTTTCATTATCTGCCTCATTAACCAAATTGACCACCTGTAACCATTTAAACTATTTCAGAGCACCAGACACAAAACTATCCATTTTATTATTTAGTCCATGGTCAAATCCTCATGAACTGTTTCATGTATTGTACAAAAAGCCTTTATTTTCAGAAAGGATAATGTTCTTAGTTCTTCATACCTGTTCCAATAAAAGGCAGAGATCACTTTTCCAAAACTCTTAACTCCTTATTTTCCTTCAGATGTTTCTTATTTAACTATATTTTAGGCCCTTATACCCTAATTAACTCCTAACCCAAAACCACCCTGTTACTGTAACCTTACTAGACATTCTGTAGCTATCCTAAGTCCTATAATTGTTAATCTTAAGATATTTGTGCATCCCCCCCCAAAAAAAAACATATTTGTGCATCCTAACCTATGGGCTAAGAAGTTAAAAAAACTTCTGCAAAGATAGGAAAGGCAATTTTTACATATACTGTTTCCTTTGTTGCTTAGTTCCCATTATTTTGCTTTCTGTTTCCAACCCTGCTTCAAGGTCAGTCAGTATAGCTTCATCTTTCATGACTTTCATATGTGTTATACAAGTACCTGTCTCATCAATCCATAACAGTTATTTCCAATTTGAGTAAATAGCCAATTTCCAGAAGGGATGGTTTTGGCAAAAGCCTGGAATGCTGGCTTTGCCGAGCTCTCCCCAAGTCTCGACTTTGTCAGACAGAAGTTTGGTAGATATTGCCTCCTCCAAAAAAGGGGTGGTCTGGGGACTAGCTCAGTAATAAAGCACCCCTGAGTTCAATTTCCAGTTCTGGGGAGAGCGAAATAAGGGCAGGAGGAGGGAGGGAGGGAGAAAGAAAGAAAGAGAGAATTGGTTCAGAGAAGTTAAGTGAAAAAGAACTATCTCAGAGTAGCATTAGGCTTAGGACACGGTCTCCAGTATATCACCTGGACTCTTTCTGCAGTTTCCTTTTCTACTTCTTCAATAATGTTTCTTTCTTTCTAAAAGAGGGGACAGTGAGAGAGAGAGAGAGAGAAACGATCTTTAGTTTTTCATGTGACTTTCATTCCTCAGACACTTCATTGTGTACGTGATGCTGGGGTTTGAACTCGCGTACTTGCGCATGCCAGGCAAGCTCCGTAACCCCAGCCCCTTCAATAATGTTTCTGATGAGCATTGAATTAATCATCACTCAACTCTTGCTCCTGTTCCAAACGTCAACAGGATTTACAGTTCTCCAGGACACATTTTGTTTTCACCTGCCCTAAGGGCTCCAGCCATAGTCATGCCAGAAATGCATTTAAAAATTATGCTATGCTAACAACAATAGTTGAAATATATTATAACTTTGCTTCTTGGAAGCTTAAATTACTTAAACACCAATCATATTTTATTTATTCCTAATTCACATGTTTGGATTTTCAAAACTACCCATTGACAGCATTCTCCCAGAGGCATAAGCAAAGGGTTCCTAGAGATTGGTCAAGAGCAAGGTGACAGGGTGACATTGACTTCTTTAGTGCCCTGGGTGTTATGGAAGTGGGGCACTCTGGTTATTAGGAAAACTGTGACTTTACTAATCATTCAGATGAAACTCAATATAGTTCAACAAAGATTTTGAGTGGGAGTCCCATCTTACTCATCAGATTCTCTGTCATGTGAAAATCCAGGAAGGGATTACATAGTCTAATCATAATGTCACTTCTTCCTGTTCTAATCCCAAACTTCCCTTGACTCATGACAATACTGCACAGCTGGCTGGCAGGATCAGGGGAATGACTGGGGGAAACCTGATGTCTTTCAAGCCCATAAGTGTCTGTTGGCCATGGTTTAAAATAAACATGCTGCTTCTCCTCTCTTCTTGTCCCATGAGGTGTGCACTATTTTTCAAAATCCCCTTAGAATAGAAAAAGCAGGGCACTTGACTTACCTAGGTTGGGCTCTGATTTCTGCATCTTGACTCTTAGTTCAGGTATTTATTGATCTTCGAATGCTTCTCTTGACATTCTTCTTTGCTTCCAGAAGAAGGGTTTTCCAGTGATTTGGACCATCTCCCCATTCTCATGTTTCCCTGAGCCTCCCTACGACCAAACTCAAGGGAAAATATGCTTCTCTGCTTTTCCAAGGCCAATATGTGCAATTGAATGTTCCCTTCTTTACTCATAATATCACTTCTACTACTGCTCTCTCTAATTCCTCACCAAGAAACTGCAGGGAAATGAATTTCTTCCCTTGGGAAACTAACCTCTCTCTGCCTGTCTCAGATGCCAATGTTGCTTTATCAGTCATTTTTGTGAGCTCCTTCTCAATGCCGCTGAAGGCCTAAGTCTCTCTCCTACCCTCTCCTATGTCTCTGAACGTTATTAGCTGGAGTACCCTCTGAGGAGGAGGAGTGTCCCTCAAGTCTTGAGTCTCTTTCTCCCTGGCCACTGTGGCACGCATCTTGCTGGACCTTCTCCTGTTTCTATGATGATTCTTTTTCTGTTCCTTCTATTGATTCTGGCTTCAGCTCATTGCTCTTTGGACACTATTCTTACTCCAGCATCCATTCATTTATTTGTTGGTTTGAGTCTTCTATGAAGTGCCCGGCTGTCACTAATCTAGGCACAGGAATACAGCAGCAAACAGAGGAAACAAGATGTCATTCTTGCAGGAGAAATGTCCTGGTGGCAGAAGACAGAAAATAAGTACATAAAAATAAGATAATTTTAGATGGTGAGAAAAGACATGAGAAACAAGAAACAGGGTAATGAGAGAGTGAGAGAGAGTAGCTTCAGGTGAAGAAGTTGAGCAGGAGCTAATTTAGAAAGAGTGACCAGAGAGTGATACTGTGAAGGGACAGCGTTTGAGATAAGATTGAAATAGCAAGAAAGCAGTCACATGATGAAGAGCATCCCAAGTGGAGGGGACATAAGCTGCAGAAGTTGCAATAATAATAGTGGGAAAATCTTTTGATACATTTGAGGTACAGTTTTTTAAAAATTATGTTTAACTAGAAGGTTAAGGACAAGACAGAGTAGTGGACATGAGTGGAGAGATAACCAGCCCTCAGGATCAACCTTGCTAGGTCGTGGTGAGGAATCTAGATTTCACTTAAGTGTGGTGAGATGCCATGAAAGGCTTTAAGCAAGAGAAGCACAGTTAGCCCTCTATATTCACAGGCACTGTACCATGGATTCCAACAACTGTGAGTTGAAAACATTTGGGAAAGAATGATGTGTCTGTACTGAGCACATGAGCATGTACAGACAATTTTCTTTCTCTCTCTCTCTCTCTTTTTTTTTTTTTTTTGTACTAGAGATTGAACTCGGGGGTGCCTAACCACTGAGCAATATCCCCTGTCCTTTTGTTTTGCTTTGTTTTTTATTTTGACACAGGGTCTTGCTAAGCCTAGGGCCTCACTACGTTGTTGAAGCTGGCTTTGAACTTGCGATCCTCCTGCCTCAGCCTGTTGAGCCTCTGTTATTACAGGAATGCACCACAGAACCCAACCAGACAATATTTCTTGTCATTGTTACCTCAACAATATAGCATAACAACCATTTGCGTACACTAATAAGTAACCTAAAGATGTTGTAAGCTATACAGGAGAATATTCACAGTTCATACGCAAATACAATGCCATTTTAATTAGGGACCTGAGCATCCACAGATTTTGGTGTATGTGGAAGTCCTGGAACTAATCCCACATGGACACCAAGGGACAACTGTGCATTACCTTACAGAATATAAAGATTACTATGTCAACAGTTTGGAATATATAGAATGTGTGGTTTCACAGTCATCAACTGCAAGGGAAGAATGATCACGAAATTGGAAAAGACCAAACAAACATCAGCAAGACAGGATTGAAGCAAAAACAGTAGCAAGGAGGAAGGAAGATGTTAATCATTTAAAACAAGTTAAAATCGCTCAGAACAAGACCCATGTACTTCAGAGAACTTCAGGCACTTGCAAAAGTGACTAAGAGCCACTGACACACATCAGGGGAAATAGTGGAGGCCTGAAGAGACCAAATGCATTTTCAACAAAGAACAGAACATGAGAAGTGGCTTGCAAAAACTAGAAGAACATTATCCCCAAGCCTCAATAAAATCCTCAACATGATTTAAGTGGAGCTAGCAAACAGTTAGAAAAGAACATTATGAGTAAGTGGGAATCTGCTTCAAAACACACCAAAAATAAGTAAAGCTAAGCCAGCCACTGTGGTTAGTGTATGGTGCTTGACAGAAAATAACTCAGCCACTCTATTTCAATCTTGGTGAGACATTCAATAAAATCGTAGAATCTCAAAGATGATTGAAATTTCATCACGATCCATTTTAAATTCCTAACCTATAGATTTCCTGTTCTAAATATCCCTGTTTGGATAAAAATTATTTGAACATAATGAAAGCAATTCATTCCCCGTTGGAATGGTTTAGAAAACTGCTGAAAATGTGTCTCCATGTGAAGATAAACCATCGATCCGCTTCTTTCCTATGGATTATTACGAATCTAATGTCTCTCACATATGCCATTTATTCTAAATTTTCAAAATGTTATACACAAGGAAATGAGAAGATGTGTTTCCATTTCCATATGTATATGAGCAACCTACTATAATTAGTAGCTCATTGTTAAAGTGAGATCTTAGGAGCATGTCAAAGGACTTTGTTTTGTTTTTGTTATTCATTGTTTCAAAACCTGGTATGTGGACCAAGAGATTGTCAAACCTAGACACAAAAGCTAAACAACAGAGATACAAGCTGGGAGTGGTGATGCATGCCTGTAATCCCAGCAACTCCGGGAGGCTGAGACAGGAAGATCACAAGTTCAAAGCCAGTCTCAGCAATGTAGCAAGACCCTGCCTCAAAATAAAATATAAAAAGGGTTAGGGATGTGGCTCAGTGGTTAAGTGTTCCTGGGTTCAATTTCTGGTAAACTCCCCCACCTCAAAAAAAAGAGAGAGGAGGGGGAACAAGATGCATTAGGTGATTGAATCACAATTAAATAAAAATGGTAACAGTGTGATAATTGGTTGCAACTAACAAATTTTTATTGACCATTTTAGTGTTATAAAGACATCAGAGGGGAACCAGTTACACTAAGGTCTGCTTAGGTTCCTCCCTGGTACAAAGAGGTACAAAGAGATAGACGGATTTATTTTTTAGTGTATAATGGACAGATAGATCCTGACTCCCAGACATTCTGCAAAGTAGGCAGGTCATCTTAGAGGAAACTTACCGGCTCAAAGATTCATCTCACATTAGCAATGAGGATTCAGCCCTCACCCAAATCTTTATTTTCCTTACTCATAAGTTTAAGGCAAGCAACAAATAAATGTTAACAACAGTAAGTGCAAAATTTCATTAAAAAATTCTAAAATACCCTTCACAAGTTCAAACTGACTCTACTACAGGTTGAGTGAAAAATACTTGGGGATTTTAATTGGACATAAGCTCATTATGACTTAAATGTGATTCAAATGTATTTGAATTGATTCTCTAAAATAAATGTGGTCATAATTCCACTGGATTTGTCCTAATCAGACCATACATGGAATATCAGTCACTTGGAGAATCATGTGATAAACTAAAAATCCTACTGAGAACCTCCTCAGGGTGGATTTTAACCAGGAAGGCTCAAGGTTGGAAACCACAGAAAATAACTGTACACTTAAAGAAACTAAAGAGGGTTAACCCCAAATAAAACAAAACAAAAATCTTATTGTGGTGGTAGAGAAGGAGGGAAGCATGGCTCTTTCAAAGAGAAAACAATATTACAAACATTTAATGGGGTTTGGGGAGTTGCGGGGGAAGGTGCACAGAATTCAATGGGATAAAAAGAACTTCTTTAAACGTTAGAAGGTACAAACTTGTGAAGTAATAACTCATCACAAAGGAAAAGGTCAAGTACCTTCCTCAGGAATGTTCTTGGGGGGATTTATGATTTGGAAAGACGGTTAGAATTAAAACAACTTTAGCTTCCCATCCAAGTCTAACACAGTGTGCTTCCAGGGCTGGTCCTCAAGCTAAGGCAGTTTATGGCCCAGTGGCTTCTGCCCGGAAGATCTTATTCGGACACTCGGACGTTCTGCTGCTGCTGTGTGTGACATGTTAAGAGGGAGCGTTTCCTGTGTGTGGCTCGCTTTCAGTCAGCTGTTACTCTGTGTTCCCTTTTGAAATATCAGTGTTAAGCTTCCCCTTTTAGCAAGACAGCAGAAGGGAATAAGAGGTGGCTGGCGGTAAGCTTTTGTACCAATCTTTATTAACCTTTCACTTCAGTTCCAGGCATTCCAAACCTGTTAGGTCAACTTGGGTTTATAACTGAGTGCGAAGTTTCAGGTTTCCCTTCCAGAAATTGGGCGGAGACACTCAAGCAGCTGCTAGGACTAGGGAGTGGCTAACAGTTGGAAGACGCCAAACCACGATGTGTAAGAAGAAGAAGAAAAAAATGAGAGAGAAAAAGAAAGAAAGGAGGGGAAGAAGGGGGGACGGAGAGAGGGAAGGAAAAAGAAAAAGTGGTTTGAGCTATGGGGAGGACCCCGAAGAACCTGGGAAAGGCAGTCCTGCCCCCCACACACACGCCCAACGCTTCCCCTGCGCTGGGGTTTGGACAGCCTCTGGGCGATGAAGAGAACGCGGGCACAGGTGCGTGTCACCTCCAGCCCCTTGCCCTAAGTAGGGATTGTCTTGCTGCATTCGGTGTTCTGGGAACCAGTTAACCAAGGCAGGACAAAGGGAGAGCTGGAGGGGTTGGGTCAGG